>MU270015.1:2428835-2612062 GCA_021432635.1 Thozetella sp. PMI_491
GGGGGGGTTCGCTCTATTTCTCAACGGATACTAACTAGACTGTCATGTTCGCATGGGCTAACTGTTTCATCAAGGAGGATGAGAACAAGAGATCGTTCATCGTGGCAGTCATGAACACCGCGACGGTATGCTTCTACTCTTTTTGGCCTATCAGCTTTTACGCAGCCAATCAGGGTCCCGCGTGGAGGGAGAACAGCATCGCGTAGATTGTGAGTGCCTGGTGCATGTAGATTGATACCTTGTTGGTGCGGGACTTGGAGAATCGCAACAGCCAGATTGACTTGAATGGAGGGAACCCTTTAGAGACGAGAAGTAACGATGGATCGGAGCTTAAAAAGGGCACGGCGAGCGAGAAGTTAAGGTCTAATTTAACACCGAGGTAGATGAAGCAAGACAGTAGTGCTACCACCTGCTCAGTTATCGACATATTGACACAGGTGTATCAATTCAATTAATTTTCGCTGTGAACCTAGCCGCCAAAAATATCAGTCGCTCACTATCTCGTTGCCAATCGGCGAATTTTCCACTTAGTTACTACATACACAATCGAGTTTATAGAGCTTCCTTCTACGAATCTACCCCATTAGCATCTTTCCAGAGTTACCCAAGTGAGTCATGTACTTGCCCATCAAGTAGCAGTCAGACCATGTAGAGGAAGGGATAAGGATACATTCGGTCGAACGATAGATGATCACCACCTCTAGCCCGAATATCTCAATCTGGCAGGTAAGTCTGCTAGTCTCCTGGAGTAGGAGAGGTGACCGAAAACAAAATATATAAATCTCACGACTTAGAGGGTAGTTACAAGCAAGCTCTAAGGTGTTGCTTCAACGCTGGCCCAGCGGTGAGTTTAGTGGCGTCTCTGTTTGCACATCGGCTGCGAGAGAAGCAGGTCGAAGTACAAAGGTCACCATGCTTTTAGACGGCACACTTCCTGAGACTTTCCCTGTGGTATCGACGCTCGCCGTGATTTGGCTGCAATCTCTTGTGTTGTCCGTGACCCAGGCTGCTGCGCTTGCTGCTGTGAAATTCCCGCCGCTGATGTTGATCGTTATGGATCGTTCGCTGCCACTGTTGATAACCTGCACCGCCACCGTGTTATCTAGATTGAGGAATGCTGAAGTCCGAACACCGCCTCCAGAGGCTCCCACGCGAACCGCTCCAGGCCGCACGAAGCGACTCCAGTTTGCCATGGCCCACAACCTCTTTGAGGGCTCCACAGCCTTGTTAACCACCCGTATCAGCTTAGAGTTTGTATTGCTGCTCCTGTCCTGCCCACCAATCCAATAGAGGTAGGCCGACACATTGGCACTCACGATCGCTGTGTAAATATTGTTGGCAAGCGTCATCCCCTCGCCGGCACCGCCACCCCCGGACCACGATGATGTCCACGCGCCATTGTTGTCTGCAGCCTCAGTTTGCCAGGTTTTCAGCTTGGTGGATAGGGGAGAAGTGGGCTGAGACGTATAGCTATGGCCGGTCACCACCCCAACCATGGACTCGACGGCCCGCATCTGCCCTAGCATCCCATTCATATCCGACCACCCTTCGGCATCGCAGCATGTGATCTTAAGATCAGCAAGGTTGTTTTTGTCTAGTGTTGGACGCAGGACTTTGATAAAATCAGCCGCTTGGGTCCCTGATGAGCGCATCGAGGCATACGAGGTCCTACTCGGTGAAATTTGTTAGCGTTGAACGACAGCTCTTCGGCCGATGGAAGTGCAAAAAGGAAAGTGAAAATTTCCGTACGTTAGCTCTGGTTCGTTCAAGAATCCCAAGTGTGTAATGGTGATATTTTCAGCCGCATAATACTTGACGTATTGCACTAGATAATTCGCAAAAGCTTGCCTCCAGTCTCCACTCGAGCAAGTAGCCCCCGAAACGCCACACAGACTCCCTCCATTAGCGTCATTGCCATTCGTCTTCATGTACCCAGGTGCACTCCATGCGTTTGCGTAGAAAGTCCGGACACCATACGCCGCCGCCTCTTTCGTGACCCATAACTGACCGTTATCCTTCCCATCCCAGACATACTTGGGCTCGGCATTGGGGCCTCCTGGATTTTTTGGCTGGATGGACACCATGTGGTCATCTGACATATCCGGGGACGACCCCAGGCCATTTCGGAGGATAGACATGCCTGCGCCTTTATCCATGCTAAATAAAAGGTCAAGAAACTTGCGTTGTTCCGTCTCTGGTAGCTTCTGCATGGTGACTGCACGTTGGAATGCCTCGGAGGTGCCGAATCCATCCATTGTCTGGTACGTCTGCCCCAGATTCACTGTGATGACATTGCCAGATTGCCGGTGTTCGAGGGGCAAGATCGTCACCGAAGCCAGCACGCGGCCGAGTATCAAAAAGAGAATAAATGGGCGCATAATGAACTTGGACGCGAGAAGTTATATCTGGCCTGGACCTATTGTCCGAGCTTCGTAAGCCACGGAGAAAGATAGGAAGGATGCTCTAAGAGACTAAATAGGGATCGAATACGTGCGGAAACGGACGCCAGACCCCTCCATTCTACTATACGTGAGATTGGATCGGAAGATTATCTAGATCCATTCGGCTTCATAGTAATGCCGTTCAAAGACAATTGCCCGAGAGCGTTTATTAATCCTATAGCTCCATAACGCAGGGGTTCCCCACACATTAATATCTACTACCGGCGTTGTGGTTACGAGGTTGGTTGGACCTATTGCCGGCTAAGTGTCGAAATCAGCCAGTCAAAAAAACGCAACTTTTTTCTCGATCTCACCTACTCTGGCTGCTCCGACGAGAATATTCGAGGCTTGGCCTTAATCAGAAGCAGCCTATGACGGTAATATTCAATAAGGGTAACATCGTTTCCATCACGTGGCCACGGGAAATAACCTGTGCATGCTGGCAAATGAACTCTTTTCCCTTGTGTCCTTCGCTTCATTTCTTTTCGTTCCATTTGAGCAGGAATTCTGTTGGTGATTTAAGAATATTAACAGCAAAGTTCTAGCAGGGTACTATAAAGGTTTCTTGTGGAAGCTACTGAGATTAAGTGAGGTTTCTATAAGTCCTAAGCCGCAAACTAGATTGCCGCTGGCTGATAACGCGGGAATTGGGATAAATGAGAATCATTTTATCACTTTTATCGACCCCAATTTCGGGTTGTTGTACTGGGAGCAGTATATCGAGTGTTAAACAATTCATTTCAACCGTTTCTACCTTGCGCGTGCGCTGGTCTATGAACGGTCTAGCCACTTACAGGCTTCACCGACACATCACAAACCCGCGGTGGTGGTTGACCTGCATTGCAGAATGCTGAATCTAAGAGAAAGCAATAGAGGTCACGCAAGAGGCTTCAATAACGTTCTGCAGGGGCGCCACTGCGAGAAGCGGCCTCGCGACTTGTGGTTCTCATTCTGCTTGTATTTGCACCCGTTGGTGTCAGTTGTTTCGTCTCAGCTCTCTGTCACTTCTTTCACATAGAGATTCCCACATTCAGAGGGGGTCGATTCGACTGTTCTAATTGGCCTATCCCATTGGACCGTGCAGTTGTGATCCTACTTGACGGCTTTATCATCATTCTGACGTTTTGTACCGACGCAATCCGCAAATGAACGTATAATGTGCGAAAGAATGGCTTGTGGAGCGGTAAGATGAACTTTTTAGATAGAGCGCGTCTGACAAACGCAATCTCAGCCGCCGGCCCATTCCTAACCCCAAGTGTCAATCTAGGAGCGAAACAATCCTGTCAGCTATGGTAGCTACAAATTAGCAGCTACAGGCGGTTTTGGTGCGGGAATCCTTTCGGTATATAAGTCCTAATAGCCAAGCCTCAGTGTTGCCCTTAATCCATGCGAAGTTATCGGCAACTGCCTGAATTTTCATCTTAGCTGCGGTATATCTTGTTATTCCCCGTTGAAACCAACCTTGCTAAGGTTGGCGTGGGGCAACCAACGGGCCCAAACGCAGGTTTCGTGGCCGAATTTGACCTGAATTGTCCAATTCCGATTACTTTCCTTGTTCTCTGGCGTAGAGTTGCTCCTACTTGGAAGTTCATATTAATTAGAAGAGGCATCCTGCTCAAAGACATTTAGGAGTCAGAATCCACGTTCTTAAGCTTAGGTGAGATTTACAACTACATAGTTGTCTAGGCAACATATTTATTGCCCAAGGGGTCATAGTAAGAGAGAAAAAACGTAGCTATGGGTACCTTACTGACACAGTTACTGAATAATAATATTAAGGTTATTACACAATTACTTCAACGACATGAGCAATCTAACCTTTGTACTTCTCATATAACCTCGTCCTTTAAGCCTCTTTTTCCTGCACTTCCATTCCGGAAACATTGCCTGGTGGGACGTAGGATGCCTTCCGAGGGTTCTTCTGCGCGAAAACAATATTCGTCTCCTCCAATGTACGCCCCTTAGTCTCCACCATGAAAAAGTAATAATAAATCGCCTGCAGCGTGCAGGTACCAATCCATATTCCGTACGTTTTCCACCCGATATATTTCATGGCAATCGGGGTTGCGAACAGATTGACTAGCGCGGTGGCGCTCGTCATCATGGAAGCGAAGGCAATGCCCTTGGCGCGTTGCTCGTACATCAGGCACTCAACGGGGTACAGTTTCTGGAGTGGCGTGTAAGCGATCGAAAATACAACGGTAACCATAAACATGAATGCGATAGACCCTCTGGCGGCATCGGCGTTGTCCTAGTTAGAGCTGAACTGCTGTGTGCACACTACCATGGCCACCCATGATAAAACTAGCCCAATGCAGCATCCGATCAGAAGCTTCCGACGGCCAAAGCCGTCGAGTTGGCTTGCCCCGAAACAAGCAGCCACCCCGGATGCCACGGCAATGCCGATGTTGATATCCATGATCTTCGTGGTACTAGTGATGCCCATGGTCTGAGGTACCGCGGGGAGGAAGTAAGAAACCGCTGCCTGCCCGGTCCATTGTGAAAACGCAGGCACAGCGACCGCACATAGAATGACGCGGTATAGCGAACTTCTCGACTTGAAGAGACACCGGTAGTCCCACCAGCGTTTATCGGCGCCTTGCAACTCGAGCTCCTTCTCGAAATCGCGCATCTGTAGCTTCACGTAAATGGAGTCAGGATTCCATCACCGTGGTATTTATTAATCACCTGGAGGCATTCTTCAAGTTTCCCGTGCGTATAAAGCCAGCGAGGCGATTCAGGGAAGAACGGGCAAGTGACGAGCAAGACGGCGGGGGGTACAATTTGGAACCAGGTCGGGATAAGCCAAGACCTGTGGTCCGAATATTGGACGCAACCGCGCAGAAGGATGGCGGCGAGGAAAGACCCCGCGTAGTACAGGCAGTTGAAGAGTCCAGCCATGACACCGCGATACACCGGATGGGCAATCTCCGCGACATATGATGAGGCGCCACCGCTCGCGATTCCGGCGCCGTACCCGATGAAAAAGCGACCCGCGAGGTACTGTGAGAGCTCCTCTGATCTCCCCTGAAGTATTGTACCAAGGGTAATGACTAGGGCTCCAATGATAATTCCTGCACGCCGCCCCCTGGAATCGGCAAAAGGCCCACTAAACGGAACGGCGCAAACGCCCCCAATCGCGTACATGGAGGAGATGAGGCCGGTCTGAACCCCAACAATCGAAGCGCCAAATTGGGTTTGGAACGAGGGCAAGGCAATAAGCGTCCCCATCAGCGATGCGTCGTAGCCTGTCATGGTCGTCTCGAGGAACATGCAGAGACAAATACCCCACAGCTTCACCATGCTCCCTCTGAATACCCTGACTGGCTCCACTTTCGCTGCAGCTTGCAAAGCTCCGATGCCTCCCATCGTTGGATCCGGCCCTAAAGCTGATTGTTCAATTTGGTAGACGGCGTGCGTCTCTTTCTCCATAACGGTCATTATAACAGGACGAGGGCTTCAGAAGAATCGCAGCGTTTTTTTTCGCCCTGAGGTGAAGACAGTGTGTGTCAATGCCCACCTTAGCTGTGGACAGCTTGATACATGGACACGAGGTCCCGAAGGCCAGATGCGACGTGGATCTTAGGATATATTCATCATAACCACCAGCAAGACATCCCTTCATCCCCACGGAGTTTCTAGCGTGGTTGGCTGCCTTGCGGGGTACCGGGTCGGCGTGGTCTAAGGCGGCCATATGGAGCATCAACGCACTTTAGTGACTGAAACCCTGATGCAATGGGCTACGAGGCATTGGTAAGACAGTACGGTTCCCATATAATGTCGAAGGCGTCATTATAAGGACAGTATGGCCCCCCATAGATTGAAACAAACACTGACAGTGGTTTATCCCACTGCGGCAAATTACAAAAAGAAATTAGTATTAAAAAGAAGAAAAAGCGAGGAAGGAAAAAAAGCTCTTCTTGGGGCTCTGTCTGTTCCACTGTGCTGGACCGTTACGAGTAAGACGCCACCTAATTACTCCTTACCATCGAGGGTTGGACACTGGACAAGCACAGCCACCGAATTATCTCCTGGAAAATTTCTTTCCATGGTCTGAGAGTTGCAAATACTCTCCCCTGGTCGACGCATCACACTTCCATTAGGACATTGATGATACCATGTATACTGCAGTACCGCCCATGGCATCTTCCTTTGCCCTTTGTCCTTCTGATTCTCGAAGGTAACAGTGAATTCCATGCATCTTCCATATCGGCTGAAACGAAAGTCGCGCATCTGCCGCTCATTCTGCGCGGGGATCAATGGCTTGACACCTTTCCCCCTTAGCCCGCAGATACAGATAGCAGAAGAAATGCCCCAGTCTCCGCAGCAGTCGGACATGAAAGCTATAGATTGATCATCTGGCGACCATCGGGGTAAGCAATCGTCGTATTTTCCACCCATGAATGGCCGTGGTGACATGGGCGAAGCGTATTCGCAATCCAAATCGGTGCTAGCACGTTAACCCCCCTAGTTTGTGGCCCAGCTTGGCCTTCTTTGCTCGTTGCGTATGCAATTTGGCTGTTATCCGGCGATAGCTTAATTATAGCAAGAATAACGAGATCCAGGACCCGCTGTATTAACAGACTCGTTCTCAGCATGATGCCGTTAATTGCTTGACATTTGGGCGAAGATATCATGGCGAAAGGGGATATGCTAAGGATACCTAATTTTTTAGGACACCACCGACAAAAAACGCCACTTTGAGCTATCAGAAACTAGCTGACAAAATTTTAGGTGACGTCACTAACTCTACGGCCGAGAACTAGCTAAGTTGATAATTATCGGGAACCAGGCGGTAAGCCTGCTGGATTCCCTGCCATTCGTCCATCCCTCGGCTGTGGAATCTTTTGAGACATTTTGCCTATGACTCATATAATAGACTAGTCTTGTCTAGCACCGGAAGAATTCCCTTCTTGCTAACGGCTGCGGTCACTTGTTGCTCTGTGACTCATTGTATGTGGATGCTACGCTATTTGATCAGCGCTAGCCACGGAAAGGAAGGTAGGGGAGTGTTACTATTAAAATATTTTACAACTACTAAATGATTGATAATCATCACTCCATATAACAAGAAGAGCTCGCCGGCACAGGCGGCCAGTGACACGGCCATGTAATCTGTTTTGCGGCCGCCCCCTGCTATCCATCTGCAGGTGCCACTGCCGGAATACCCACCACCTGTTATCTTATACAGCTAGGAGTAGAGCTGCGACTTGAAGCATGTGCTACCATGCATCTTTGTTCCGGATGCCGTCTTACAAGTGCAACCGAGGCCATGATTAGTGTAGCTACATATATATATATGAGACATGGCTGTGATATGATATCTAAGACTTTGAAACCAACAGCAATCGGATTACAATTTCGAGCAATTCAGGAGCTCTGTGACCAAGCTGAGACCAAATTCACTCTCCCCGTTAATCAAAATGACGACACAGGCCAAGAGCGGCGTAAAGGTTGTCTTCGGGGCTATGACTATAGGCAGCACAGGTACCCCATTGCCCTTGAAACGTCGTCAATCTGAGATGTACGCTAAATCACGTGATTAGCTCGAGTTCCCAACATTGATGACGCCGCCGCCATCCTGGATGTCTTCCAGAAGTTTGGCCTAAATGAGATCGATACTGCGCGTGGTTATAGTAATGGAACTTCTGAAGAGTATCTAGCCGAGCTTAAATGGCAGGATCGTGGCATTGTGTTGGCCACCAAGTTGTCGCCGACTGCTAACCCTAGCCCGACTGCTTACACCCACAAGCCAGCGGATTTGCGACGTGGTATCCAGGCATCTCTTTCCGCCTTGAAGACTGGACAAATTGATCTAGTAGGTTCCGAAATATACCTTTTTGCAAACTCTTTCCCTGGCTGTCCATGCTGGAACATATGTCAACCTATTTTGGGGAAGTTCTTTCTAATCGGAAACCCCACAGTGGTATCTTCACTTTCCTGATCATCATACTCCATACGAAGAAACCTTGCGAGAGGTGAACAAGATGTACGAGGAAGGGCTTTTCCGCCGGTTTGGCATCAGCAACTTTCCCGCTTGGCAAGTAGCCCAACTCTGTGAGATCTGCAACCGCAATGGCTGGAAGAAGCCCGACGTGTACCAGGGTCTCTATAGCGCACTACAGCGCACTGTGGAACAAGAATTGTTCCCATGTCTGAGATACTATGGTATTGCCTTCTACGAGTACAATCCTTTGGCTGGGGGCATGTTGACAGACAAATACCAACGCGATATGATGGAGTGGCCGGCTGGGAGTCGTTTTGACCCGGTGAAAGGGGCCGCACACTACCGGGCCCGATATTGGAACGACGCCTACTTTCAAGCGCTAGATATCATCAGACCGGTTGCGGCGAAGCTTGGCATCAGCACCGCAGAAGCGGCACTTAGGTGGGCCAAATACCATAGCAAACTTCGCGGCGAAGCCGGTGATGCCATTATTGTCGCCGCAACGAGTCCGAAGCAGCTACAGGACAACCTCACGTCCTTAAACAATGGTCCACTACCTGAAGAGATGGTGAAGGCTCTCGATGACGGATGGGCTGTGGCTAGAGGAGTGGCTGTGAAGCCGTACTTTAGACCAATTCCAGAATGATCCGACTAAGAATAGCTGCTACTCTACGCCTAGCTGTCATGTGGAAGAACCTTCACTTATGGTACACGTGATTGCACCTGACTGTGTCTATTATGATAGGTTCCGGCATTTCCGCTGATAGTGACGCTCGAAAAAATGCAAGGTATCTCGCCAGCCAGAGTGCTCCGCAGAAGAATTTGAGCCTGTGTTTTCTAGGGCATTGTTAGTCCGCCTAGAATCAACGTTTATTTGTATACAAATCATGGCCATATTTTGCTAGTAATCGAAACTTTCTGTAAGCAGTGTTGTTACTGCCAATATGTTTGATGTTCGCATAACTGGCAAGTCTCCTAGTCAAGACTATAAGACTCCTTATGTATAAAAAGATGATAATGATAAATACGGCATCGTATTCTATATTCTTGGTGCGACTCAATGTTGTCTAGCCGACAAAACTTGATTGGGATATAGTCTCCGGTACCTAACATATGACATGATCCTTCAAGCGAAACACCAGCGCCACCGCACAGCACTAAGAATCTGCAAGGCCAACCAGGTCCTAATTCCGGACCAGCTTAATACGCCACACCTTCAAAGAAAGGACTAGCTCCCAATTCATAGTTCGCCAGCCTTCTTCAGATATTATCGTTTGCCTTTTCCGGGTATATGACAAATCCTCGGCGACTTTCAGGAGCAGTAATCATCCCTCGTAAATCAGACCCCACCTCGGAGACTTTGCACCTCATGGGCGGGGCTTGCTGTATCCATGTATAAATACGGGTATTAGGTACAGTAATCTTCATTTGTTCTTCTTGACATGTATTATTATCTGCATAGAGCTTATATGTTTAACATCCGCAATCATGGAATATTTCCGACCCTCGAACGCGATGAGCATCTGGGCCGTCACAACTACAGTTCACTCTGACAGTTATCCTTATATTGATCCGTTGAAAGCAGACCTGAAGGGGAAGTCGGTTTTTGTAACCGGAGCTTCGCGAGGCATTGGCAGGTCCATTGCCATTGCATTTGCTGTCGCTGGCTGCTCACGTATCGGGGTGGCCGCGCGAGGGTCGCTAGCGGGAGTCGAAGCCGATATCATTTCGGCCGCCGTCGCAGCGCGGGGCACAAAGCCAGAAATTCTGCTTATCAACATGGACCTGGTGTCGGAAGAGAGCGTCAAGGAAGCTGCAGTAACCGTCTCCCAAATGTTTGGAGGAGTCCTTGACGTGCTCGTCAATAATGCCGGCGACTCCGAATCGCCATCAAAGATTGGCGACATGAAAGCAGATACATCGGAGTGGTGGAAGACTATGGAAGTGAATATCAGAGGCATATATCTAACTTGCCACCACTTCCTTCCCATCATTCTCAATTCTAACTCCAAGACTATTATCAACCTGACGAGTGGCGCCGCTGCGGTCCTCTCTGGGTTAGCGTCAGCGTACGGCACATCAAAGCTCGCGGCGTGCCGACTCACCGAGTTCCTTGACGTACTGTACTGCAAAGAGGGACTAGTCTCCTATGCGCTGGAGCCTGGAGCCGTGCAGACGGATTTGGCGGAGAAGCTTCATCCTGATTTCCGGGGCTATCTCACCGATAAAGCCGAGCTGGCTGCACACACTGCTGTTTGGCTTGTGGGCAATGGAGGGAAATGGCTGTCGTCAAGATACATCTCGTCAAAATGGGACATGGAAGAGTTGGAGAAGAGGAAGGAAGAGATAGTGGAGAAAGACTTATTTACATTCCGTCTAACCTTGTGATGGGCGCATAGGCATATGATAGTATGGAAGAAGACTAGAGGTTAGTAGGTGATGCTGTCCTATGTCGATCGATTTGAAGCCCACTTCCTCTGATGTAATAGGATGGAAACAATTGGATCTGTGATGTTAAGACCAAGTCCTTGGTATACAGAAACCCTCTCCTCATCTGGAGGCTCAGCATTCATCTTCGCAAAGTCCTCTTCGTATTTGATTCCTTTGTCATGGGCACGGTTTAGGTAGATCAAACCGCCACCTTTGACATCGACACCCCCCACCGGTACCCATGTGGTGAAACTATCTAGTTGGCGGACCTGCTCTCAGAAAGATCTGATCGTAGTGCACGGGCGTTGTCTGCCCACCAGGCACCGAGTGCCGAAGAATGGAGCGAGGGAGGCACCACGGCTCTGAAAAACTGCACAGATTTGCGACAAAGGGCTCAAGAATATTAACGGCATGTTTTTAGAAGTCGAGGTAGAACAGGGCCTTGTGGCTGCGGATCGAATTTTCCACAAATGGGCCTTCGTTTTTCACCCCAAGGGCAATTCGCACAGCGCTGGGAATCAGGTAGTCTTTCCAATCGGCGCCTGAGAAAATCCCATCTGCACGTATATGCGAGCTTTTGCTCTGCTTGAATGTCTTTACCTCTGCCTTGTATCCTCAGTGACCGCGCTTTCCTTTACGGGGAGCGAATACACCGGCTCGGCAAGGTAGCTTGCGGAGCCCAAACAGTTCATCGAAGGAAAGCTGGCGGAACAGGCCGCTGACGTCGAATCTTGCAGTCCTCCGATTTCTACGCTTTAGGAATCTCTGTTAAAACACCGAAATGTACCCAAGAACAAGGTGGAAGATGCACGTGCCATCGTGGTGGAAAGCATCTGGAAGATGACGGCGTAAAAGAAATATCCGGGTGAGAATCCCCGCAGAAACAACCACGTCGTCCGAGACGAAGCAGCGGAGAATACTCGGAGCATCACTCCCAGTCTTCAACTAAATGGTAGTCGCCGCTGCTGCTCTAGCTAGCGAGATCGATGCAGCGGCAGAGGCGGTGAATGGGACGCTCTTTAGGGACCATAGCGGTCAATATTGACACCTTGTTGGCAGAGAGCCCCTCAGCAGCAAGTGTGCAACCTTTAGCTACTGGCTCACCAATAAGGGTCATATGGGAAGCTGGCTTTACGCAAACAGCCCGGGCTACAAACTCTTCCGATCTGTGACGGACTACGGGGTAAAGAGCGATAGCGTCTAGAACGCTTATACTTCGGAGAGAGCTCTTTCTTGTCAGGATAAGGACAGGCTCCAAGAGCAAATCGCCGCACTCTACCTGCCGAGTAGTGCTCCCGCCTTTTTGGACAATGTGCTTTTCCATGAGATACTGGTTCAACTTTCTATTATACCGGTGAAGTAGAGAAAAACTCAGTCTTAGTCTATATTTATCACCCAGCGAGGAACTTCAGCACCGAACCCGAGGAAGCGCGACCAGACTTAATTAAGAAGTCAACGAAATCGCGCGCCCGATCCTTGAAAATGGAACCAAATGGGAGTGCAACATTTACTAGGGTCCTCAAGACAACTGGCGGAGCAACGGTATGATACTGCCAATGGGATATCCTGAACTGTTAGAGGAGTGGATCACGAAGAATAACGCAATTCCATACGAAGGTGACGGTCACTCTTGACTTAAGCGACAGTCTACATACATGAATGTTAGTAATCGCAACAACTATGAGGACGACATCTTTCCTTTATCTAGGCAAGAGTAGCCGTGATTCTCTCGACACGGTGCAGGGTAAAGGTTATTCGGCGCAAGATATAGGGATTCAGAATATATATTCCCGGGCAGCCCAGATAGCAATAAGAAGCGGGGAGAATCCTTACCTGAAATTTTCCGAGTATCCACATCGGGCGGCGGGCAAAATAGTCGGCCCATGCAGACTCGGGGACCTCGGAGCCGGCCCCTCATGCTCGTTTCGGCGGGGTCACGAGTGAAGATTCAAAATTCTTGTGAAAAAATGGAATGAACCCATGGACTAGACGTAGTATAGGAAGGCCTATATATGTACCCGAGTCTCCGCATGATTACAGATTATACATGTATTGGTCGAGGCCCGAAAAGTGGTTGGCGTGTGATGCTAGTATCTGCCCTCAACTTGGTGACGTTGGGCTCGGAAGAAAAAAAAGTCTCAAATTACGCCCTTGTCTCACGCCAGCCAATTAGCAGATAATAGTAGTTCTGTAGGAGGTGTAGAACCGGTGACCTTTTGACCCTGCCTTTATATCCCATTTTCCGTGTATTGGCTGGTGCGTTAATGGGAGAAAGGTGCGGTATACAGTCGAGATATTGCACAAGACAAACCCGGGGTTAACCTGGAGCAGAATTCAAATCTTACCCTATCGAGAACATTGCATTTTAGCACCTCTGTGCCTTGTTAACTGTAGCCTTGCGTCACACATGTTCCCCCGCATCTTTCTTATGTACTCCGGCTGTTCTAGCCGGAGCTTTGTCCACCATGGGTACAGGTTTCCGAACGATAGTACCATCCGCGGCGGGGCCAAACAGGTTAAATCGCCCAAATTGCTACCCATCCCCCCCCCCCCCCCCCCCCGCGGGTGGGAGGGGAGCGGCGCTAGCAGGGCGCCGCGCAATTCCTGATTCACAAAATAGTCCAGTCTTTGGCAAAGTCCCTTAAATGAAGGGCAATCAACTCTTACTAAACACTGTTCTTTTTTTTTCTGCTATACCATTGTGGCGGAGTCTCCTAGCTGCCGCAGGGATGAGTTTCGCAAGACGCCTCAAAATTGTCGGCCTCATTGTATCTCTAGTACAATGGGGCCAGTCTATTAGTCTTCCATCCACGTACGATACAATTTGGACGACCCAGAGTGCAAATTCGGCTGGTTCTATGCCAGTTGGCGGAGGGGATGTTGGGCTGAATGTGTGGGCGGAGTCTGGTAAGACCGAATCTTTCACGATCACGCATACTATATCGGCTAACAGTGGACATAGGCGATATCCTTTTCTACATTGCGAAGAGTGGCGCATTTGATGAGAATAATTCTCTCTTAAAGCTTGGTCGAGTCCGGCTTTCAATGTCACCAAATCCTTTTGCGATCAACGCGTCGAACTTTGAGCAGCGCCTACGTATTAACGATGGATATGCGACATTCAAGGGCGAGTACGACACTCTTGTCAAGCTCTGGGTCGACGTAGAGACTTTTTCAATTCATTCGGAGATCACCAGCTCGATAGAGCTAAATCTGACCGCTGGATTTGAATCGTGGCGTACCGACGGTCACCAAATCGTCGCTGTGGAGCAACGTATGTATTTTGGTATGCTGTACAGAGCGTCCACTCACCGGTCTCACAGAGGAAACATCTTGGGGTGTAAACAACGTTTCTCAACTGCCACTTCCTTACCAATACCCCGACGTTATTCGTTATACGTCTCGGGGAGTTTTGAATTACCATCATAACGCAGACACGCCTCTGTTCAATTTTCAAGTTGCACAGCAAAATCTCACATCAATCGACCAGAATTCGCTATTTAACCCCATGAGAAACAACACCGTATGGTGCAACCTCAAAGCTACTTTACCTAATCCAGATTTCTAACTAGAGCCATAGTTCGGAACTTTTATGGCTTCTCCTCAGTTGGAGCCCGGGGCAACTACGACCGGCAAGTACCAGAGCACCAACTTCACGTCTTACAACCTGGTATCAAAGACAGCCGAAAAGTCCTTCCAGCTATACATTGCCACAGGTCAGACTCAGACAGTACACGTCAACTGCTGGATCTCTTCTTTGGTCCAGAATGCCTCGAAAAGCGTTGCGGATAGTCACTCAACCTCTATAGGCTGGTGGCATTCATTCTGGGACCGATCATACATAATCATCAACCCAGACGCTCCATACAACGATTCAGGGTTTCAGGTGGGAAAGAACTATCAATACTTCCGATATATGATGGCATGCAACGCAAAAGGGCAATACCCGACGAGGTTCAACGGAGGTATTTTTACTTTCGACCCAGTTCTTGTTAGTAGCACTACCAGTTTCACTCCCGACTATAGGAAATGGTCTGGAGGCACTTTTACGGCTCAGAACCAGAGACTCTTGTACTGGCCGCTTCTTAAGAGCGGTGACTTTGACATCATGACACGTACGTTTGACAAGTACTCCCAACTTAGTGAAGCTTACTAAACGAGGTACAGAACAGTTCAACTTTTACAGCAATATTTCTCCAACGAGTCGAAATCTAGGAAAATTTTATTTTGGCTTAGACGTTGGGCTCACATCCGAACAAATCGACAATACCGGACTGCCAAACGTTTACGAATATGACGCTAACGCTTATTCTAGCGGAGAGGAGCGAGACTATCTCTACCCCGACGGAATTGATTTTAACGATTGGCTTGCATGGCTCAATGACGCGGCAAATGAATTCGCCGATATGATTTTGCAGGCGAACTTGTACACTGGTCTCGATATTAGTCCCTGGATCTCGTTCATCGAGTATCAGCTCGCATGGTTTGACGAATACTACCAGAAACGAAATGGCCTCGATGAGAACGGGAAGCTGATTCTTTATCCGGTATCCGGAGCTGAAACCTACAAAATGGCCCTCAATGCTGCGTCGACTGTATCAGGCCTTCGAAAGACGATCAAGGATCTCATATTGGCTAATCCCGATTTGATAAAGGGGAACAATTCGTACTATAACCAGTTCCTTGCCCGAGTTCCATCTACTCCTCTCCAGCCATGCCCTGGGCATACAAGTGAGTAAATAGTCGCTTGTTTACACCCGTCCCTTGCCACCAGTCTAATCCGAGAAGGCTTGACCTGCATTGCGCCCGCAACGAACTACTCGTTTACGAAGAATGACGAACCAACCGCAATGTATCCAGTGTTCCGTAAGTCTTCCGATATATTTTAAAGGATATAAGCTTATATATCCACAGCCTGGGGCGAATACGGGCTTGGGCAGGACACAGATCTGAGTACCGCTATACATACGTATTTTAATGATAGTCAGTCTTCAGGGTACCACGGCACCTAGTGAGCACTCCTATCTTCTCTTTAAAAGCTCGTTGCTAATGTAGCGGTAGCGGCTGGCGACAGGACCAGATTTGGTTCGCTCGCATGGGCTTAACGTCTCAAGCAGCTAGCAATACTGCCAGCAGATTCTCAGACAGCACTACCTATCGCTTCCCGACATTCAAAGGGCCAAATTACGACTGGTCACCAGACATCAATCATTATGGAAGCGCGGCCATAGGACTTCAGGAAATGATCATGCAGACGTTCGCAAAAAATAACACCCAAATTCGCCTTTTACCAGCTTGGCCAGCAGAATGGACAGGCTACTTCAAGCTATCTGCCCCATTTCTAACTACAGTGTCTGCTAATATTACTGGTCTTTCATTGAGTAGTTTAGAAGTTTCCCCTCCTTCTAGGATGGTAGACATTGTTTTTGGGACGGGATGAGTGTCTTCCTTACTATCTCTGCCAGTTCCCCCTCTCGTCATCCCCGTTGGAGAATAAGTAGAGATGGCTTGAAGCCTTTGAAGCCGACATGAGACCCTCGCAATGGGATGACGTTTCGAATCGATATCCATCGATAGTGAGGCTAGAGACTCTATGTATTCCAATGGCTTCTTCGATAGTATGTGTTCGACTGTAGAGAATCAGGTGCAAGAGCGGCGACCTGAAATTCAACGTCTCGCAGAAGATTGGCGCACACAAGCCTAACTGCAGTATTGGGCTTGGGCATATTTCCTGTTAAACCAGAGGACAAGAAAATAGGAGCGATATGGTGCTGTATCAACTTAGCTCGGCTGGCTTCTTGGTCGTCTTCGAGGTCAATATATCGATGACAAACGTTCCTGTAATGTGCCGGTGGTATTGTACCCGTGTCAGACGCCGCTTCCCTACACAAGCTGAACATCAAGGTAGACCAGGATAAAAATCGACCGATATCACATCCTTCCCTCTGATGCCTCTCGAGGGACCGGACGAAAGATCCCAGAGCTTCCAGGCCTCGTTCTGTCTGTGAACTGAATGGTTTTCTTAGCCCGTCTCCGACGAGCTCCATGACCGAGGGCAGAACGTAAGTAAGGAGGCGCCTATTAATGTTAGCGTTTGTTAGAAGTGAAATTGCCGGAATGCTCACCATAGATCTAGAAAAGAGACATTGACACGATTGACTAAACTCAAAGAGTGTCTGAGGGTGTAGTGGAGATGCGAAGTCAAGGCTAATGGGTGAGGTTCGGGATAACTAGCGTCACTAGGTGACTCTGTCGGACTGGTGGCTAAATGCAATGTTCGATAGATGATGTATATGCATCGATAGAATTCGAGGTGTAACATTGCTATCGGGAAAGCAATAGTTCCTGTACTCCCCTGTTCCACCAATTCCGGCCGAATACTTTCGGGGAGTGTTTGCCTCCAGTTTTCGAGCTGCTCGAGAAGTTGTCTAGCATGGTCCGTCGATCTGGAATTCATACCTCCAACGCCTTGGTGGAGAATTCTATACGCCTCTCCTTGTTTTAAAGCAAGCTCAGCTGCGAGGCGGAAGGTATTGGCAGCTATATTTTCCGTGATTTGGATATTGCCAAGCCCATCGGGTGGACTTGCGCTTGGAAGGCTCACATTACAGTTCTCTAGGCTCAAGGGCAGGCATGGCGGGATGCTGGACTGAATATCGAGCATGTATGTAATCCAAAACACTCGTCGTCGTTGCTCCGCTTCCATAGTATCAAGGTTATCACCGGGATCCGTATCTAGACCCAGAATGCGGACCATTCTTGCGGCAGCGGCGACTAAGAGCGACATAAATTTCATATCGGTAGTATTTCTTATGAAAACTGTCATGAGAAGAACTGCTTGGAGGTCCAAGAGAGATTGACTGGTGAATAAGATTTCCTCGTAGACAGACATGGCATTTCTGAAGTGATTCCACGCATAAGGCGAAATTGCGGCGACAAAGTTATTTGTGGCTTTCCGCTGCACGGCGATGGCGAGGGCTGTGTTAAGACAAGCCCACTTCGCCGGGTCCTCGGAGTTTGGGTCAGTCGTGGGCCCGCTCTGGTACATCTCTCTGAAAGATGCTTCATTAAATATTGGCAAAATGCTGTTTACTTCGTCGAGGAACAAGTTGTACAGATCTTCGGTTCCTTCGTCTGGCAATAACGGGGCGTGAAGCATTCGTATAGGAGCGGCGTGAGCGTCACTCTCGTCTCTCTGCAAAGATGCATGGCCCAGGTCGTTTAGGGCCTGCAGTATTGGAGGCATTGGTCGAGCAGGAGGCTTAGGTTCTGACTTCCTTGCTATCTGGGATAGAGCGATCATGTGGACAGCGGGGGCAGGGCTGACTGCGCCTGGGACAAGAGCGCCTAAAGTCTCGACATGTTCGCCTGAAGGGGCATCGCCGTCCTGTGATCGACCCTCAGTAGTGGAAGGCTCGCTTCTGGTCTGCCTAGGCGGGCACCGCTTCGCTGGGGCCGTAAAGCTCGCATCAACGGGATCGTCCGATTGCATTCCACAGCGAGTAAGTAAAGACTCTACACCCCTAAGCCTCTGTTCGAGATCTTCAATGCGGCCTGGTCTGAGGTATCATCAGTAGTTACTCCAATAGGACAGTTGGAGCCTTCCTCGGGTAGCGGCAAGACACACCTCTTGCCCTTTCCCCTTCTCTTTAGCTCTCCATAGCTGCACTCTACGCCGTCTTTGCGGCAGCGGGAACACGAGGGTCTCTCACCACCGCATTTATCCTTTTTTCGACGGCATCGACCACAAGCCTGGCAGTGAACCACGCGATCAGCTATTCATATATTCTGAGAGGGGCAATCGCGGAAGAAACATTATACCTTGGCACCACGAACGGTGGCCGGAACCCTGGTTGAGCTAGAGGAGGACTCCATATTTACAGAAAACAGTTCTCTCTGCTTTCAAAAGGAACCGTCACCTAACCGAGGTGTCAATAAAATGCTAAGAACTTGACTGGAGTCATAGGCGGTTAAACGAAGCATCAAGCCAAGTGCACTGGTTCCGTCAAAATGTGGATCTAGATTTGTCAGCGCGTAGTCGTGGTGTTCAATGGGATTGCGCCTGATAAAGCCTAGTCGTAAATCGGGCGGGGGCAAATTTGCCTCCGGCCTAGGCTAGCAACATAAGGACGAAGCTTACCATGGCACCAAGATATCTAAGAGACTTTAACTACCTAGGCAAGCAATTCAGCACCTCATGATAAGCCATGGAGTGATATTCATCTATTCCTCACTTGCACAAAGCGGCAACCTTTGCCTCGAGCTCCTCATCGCTGAGATATCCCAGTCCCAGCCAGTCATTGTCTACAGTCTTGTACACTGAGTGGAACTTCCCCGCTAGGATCGAAGCCCCGAGCAGGCGGTATGAAGTTGCAGATTTGAACTCTTCGTCGCCCGCAAGGGCCAAAGCGTCTTGGTATTCCGCTTCGCCGTCGACACGTACCTCTGTCCACTCAGTCGTGGAGTGCTTCTTTGCGAGGGCAAGGATCTTGGCTTGAGATGAAACTGTGTCGTGAATGAAGATGATGCGGTTCTTGCTCGCTTCAGGCTGCGCAAGGGAAGAAGCAATGGCTTTTGCGACGGTGACTTCGCTCGTGATGCTGACCTTGTGCCTCCCGTCGTCGAAAAGCCGAGCGGTGCGGGTCTGAAAGTCCACGAACAAGCCCATGGACAAGACTAGGTCTAGAAAGCCACCGTTCGAAAAAACTGTATATTCTAGAACTCCCTCCTCGGCCTTCTCGGCGAGGTAGTCCTGGATGCTACGAAATGGTTTCAAGAAGCCCAAAACTTCCTGAGCTTTAGGGTCGGTATTAAATGTGCCAAAGTCGGACGGTATAAAACGCTTCACTCCTGCCTCAATGGCAGCATCGATGAAGGGTCTCTGGTCTCTGATTGCTTCGCTCGCGACGGTGCTGATGACGACGTCCTGCCCACGCAAGGCATTGATAATGCTCTCCCGAGAGCTGTAGTCAACTCGAGCCACCTTTACACCGGTGTATAGGCCAGTCAAAGAGTCAGAGCTCCGGCTCAAGACTGTAACCTCGAAGCCAGCAGTCGCCAGCTGTTCGACCACGGCCGATCCAAGGAGGCCTTTCTACTTTGCGTCAGTTAAATATAATCGTGTAGTACTGAGAAGCAATGGGCATACACCAATCACGACGACTTTCTTATAGGGTGTCATAGTTTCAACTGAGAAAGGTTAAATGAGAAAGCAGTTTGAGTAACTTTGGACGCGAAGGTGACGCTGTCAGCTGTGGACGGTGCCCCGAGAGAACTGAGAAGCGGAAATCTTGACCGTACATGTACGTGCCCGAAAAGACTCCTGGAAGACAAATCATCTAGCTTATTATTCAGCGATCCATTCCCGGAGACAATATTCCCTTCGCACTCAATTGTGCTGACGTATAAGGCGCGTATAGCGAATGCGCGGCGACGGGGACATAATTGCCCCCGGCCCGGTGCTGACTCCAACCAGACCCACGTACGCCTGCACTAGGGGATGACCCAATAACATGAACTCCACTACTCCGTGAGTGAGTAGGGGATTCCAGGGCTGTGAAGAGTACACAGCCTCTAGAAGTATCGGTTATGTAATAAATTAGGCCAACAAATAGGCGAAGTGGGTAGGGCTTTCCCACACTTGAACCGAACACCGACAGTAGCTAACACCGGCTTCACTGGTGTAAACACAGCCCTGGGACTTGTCTTGCCAGCTGTGAGGCGGGTATCAATGCCATGATGGCCGAATCGCAAGCGCCCTCACGCCAGGGCTTGCTGGGTAGAAATCGGATGGCCATTATCGCGTCGCGAGATTCGGTTCGCTTCGGGCGACAATGAACAATGGCTTGATGAAGCTCATCCGGAATGAGAACAACGGCAGGAGACCCGTAGCTTCTAAAGACTGCTCGCCCCTGGCGGATTCACAGCGTTTGGTTGGAATATCCGTGGCCCAGGCCTCAGTTGTGAGATCGGCGATACGGGCAAATATCGGTATGATCATCTCAGTGACGCCCGGGTAAACAGGTGATATTGTCACAGGGTCAGGAGGGGACGGATCAGTATTGACTTGTTTAATCGTGAGAGTTAGCATTAGATAGTTGACGTGGAGCAGGGGTCGGCGGTATCTCTCGTCGGTCTCGGACAGTTGCGTACAGGTGCGGAGGAGGTTATCATACCACAACGCCAGACGCGATTGGGAACACTCTTCACTTAGGCGGCACTGGCAGGCATGTGGTTGCAACACGAGCTAAGTCGACCTACGTGCCAACCGCCCACCCCCTCAACCGCCCACCATTTCCCATACAAAACAGCCAACAAGGGTAGTATTTCACTTCACTACAATGAAAGCATTACTGGAGCAAATATTTTAAAACTAAATATATAGAATATATATATATTAAAGATAATAGAAATATATTTTATAAGCTTTTTAATTAGTTTATACTAAGAGGACTTGAATAAAATATAAGTGAGCAAAATTGTTAAGGTTTATATGAAATCTCTATATAAACCTTAACATTTATTTATGCCTAATAATACCTCGATATTAAAAGATCAGTAACTTATATAAGAAATATATAACTGTATTAATTCAATAAAAAGATCCTTATTACTTCTAGATCAATAAAAAAATCCAGTATCATAAAAAAGAAAATTTCATATATTTATATAGTGAGTCTTACTAATCTATAAAATTTTTACTAGTAAAATTTTAATAGATCTTAAAAAATTAATATTATTATACAACCTTTACAGTCAAATAGAAATAAAAAATATTTCTATTATCTTTAATATATATATATTCTATATATTTAATTTTGAAATATTTGCTCTAGTAATGCTTTCAATGTAGTGAAGTGAAATACTACCATTGTTGGCTGTTTTGTATGGGAAATGGTGGGCGGTTGAGGGGGGTGGGCGGTTGGCACGTAGGTTGACTTAAAAGCATCATCCGAAATACTGCCGCACGAATAGGCAATCATATGGCAGGAGATCATGATTTCATTCACTATTCGGGTCAGGTCCTCGCCGAGCGCCTAAGGTGGTGTTTGTGGATTCGTAGGGTACATGTAGGTTGATGAAGAGAACTTGAAACTTCATCTATTCCTTGAGTACGAATAGAAGGCAGCTTAAGAAGACAAATCCGGTCAACATGCCGATGCCAATGCAGTGCATATTTACTATTGGTTCTCTCTGGGGAGTGAAAATATTCATGGAAGAAGGCTGTCGCTTGCAATGGTTCAAGCGATGAGGAAAATAGGTACTTGCGAAGTACCGCTGCCGCCTATTTGCGCATCGTCACAATGACACTATCTCCGCTGGTATTCCTATATGGACTCTTCTGTAGAATCCTAAGTCCAGCCTTGTGTAGGAGCTCATCCCACTGCCTCTCAGTTCGCTCGATCGCTGCGAGAGAAGTCATCACGGTCATGTCCACATCAGTTGCACGTAGATTCGCACCGGTGTTGGGGATAACTATCTCATCTATGATCAGTATGGAATCTGGACCCAAGGCAGGCAAGTGGTTCTGAATAATCGTCACGGCTTTCTCGTCTGGGTAATCATGGATGATATTGCCCATGTCATAAATACAAGCATCTAGAGTATATTAGCCATTGCTTCTCGGCGAAGTCGGACTAGGGTGCTCACTCTGGAGAGGCTGCTCAGTCCAAAAGTGGTATGCTTTTTTCTCGACTCCCGTCTACCGGGATGGCATGCGTTATCACGAAAGGTTGATCCTGGAGAACGACGCGACCTGGAACACTGGGGTACATTTTCTTCAGGAGAGCCGTCTGCTGCCCAATCCCGCCGCCGACGGCGACGAAAATGAGGGTTTCGGCGGAAGAGCTGGAGATGTAGTTGGCGAAGTCAAACACACACAGGAAGTTCTTCTGGGTATCGTGCATCTCCGACATGTACAGAATGAACTCTGCCATAAGATCCAGCTGACTTATAGCCCACGCCCATGCAGGTAAGCTCGTATTATGCGCGACTTGGAAAGGGCTATGGAGCACATCGGCAGGATTAATGTAGTTGGTAGCAGCTAGAAACTTCGTCGTAGCTCCAAGGCGAGGCAAAATGGCCAAGGAACTTAATCAGTTAGTCGGTAGATAGAGAAGAGTAGAAAGTTAGCATTGTGGGTCATCACTCACGCGTAAGAAATGCCGGCCCTGAAGGATGGACGGGCAAGCGTCCGAGTTATATTGTTAGCGGCGAATGTGTCTTTACCAACTTCGTCAACCAGACCACCAGAAGCTTAGAAGGGCAGAATACGACCCGCGGTGCATTGTTAGAAATTAAACCCAGGATTAGGCAGTAGGAAATATGTTTTAAATAATGCGTCGGCCTTCGCGGATTTGGCTAATGCAGCGCCGCTTAGGGGCATGTCGGATTCTGCGAGCGTCTTGAAGACATTAAGATCACCAGCAACTTTGCAGAAGGTGAGAATCTTCAGCTACAATGGGCTGTGAGTCAGTGTGAAGGGACGATTGCAATATGTGTTGCATCAACGCTAGAGCTACCATGCTGAATGTGGGACTCTTTGCGTGTAACTTGCGCAACTGCGCGAAATCTTTGTGATACTTGGAAATGGAGAAAAATGTTTAACAAAAGACGACTAGATTTCCTGCCCAACATGCCATCATGAGGCATCCCCAGAGTCTATCTACTCTAGGCTGGCCCAGAAACACAGTAGGCCTCGCCTAGTAGTAGGTTACTACAATCCGATTTGAGATTAGGGTTCCAGCGTACAAGCTGGGCCATGGTAATGCCAGCAGCCTGCTCGACGGCGAAGCACGTATCGCCGGACACTACCACATGCCAAGTGAAGCAAGAGCCCGTTGTGCCGGGCGGTGTCGGCGCGGGCGGTGCTACTGTGGCACGGCCAGTAGCCGTAGTGGTCGAAGGCGAGACCGCAGGGACTCCAATACAATACGCATCTCCGAGCAGCAGATTGCTACAATCAGCTTTCAGGTTCGGGTTCCACAGCACGAGCTGGGCCATGGTGATGCCTGCTGCCTGTTCGATGGCAAAGCACGTATCACCAGACACCACAACATGCCACTTGGCGCATGCCCCTGTAGTTCCTGGCGGTGTCGGTGCCGGCGGCGCCACTGTAACCTGCGTGACGCTGGAAGATGTGGTCCGGCTTGCCGACGTGGTGCTGGAGGACGTGGTCCGGCTTATTGCCGTGGCGCTGGAGGATGTGGCCAGGCTTGCCGACGCGGTTCTGGATGCACTACTGCTAGGTTGCGGTCCAGAAATGCAGTACGCCTCTCCTAGCAATAGGTTACTGCAGTCCGCCTTCAAATCGGGATTCCACAACACTAGCTGGGCCATGGTAACGCCCAGGGTGTTTTGCAGGAATGAGCAAGTGTCGCCTGACACAACGACATGCCACTTGAAGCAGGTTGCGGTGGTACCAGGCGGCGTGGGTGCTGGAGGCGGCACTATGGTTGACGTAGTGGTTGAGTTCCCACGGCTGGTGGTGTTCCAGTCACGCGTCGGATGCACACAGTACCACAGGTCTGGCACGAGGTTGAAGCAGTCAGCGTCGATCGAAGGATTGATAGCCCGGAAAAGGTCTACACGAACGCCGGCAGCCAGCGAGATTCGCCCGCACGTGTCGGCGATCTGAGCTTGGTAGAAGCCACCGCACTGGGGCGTGGTCAGAAACGGAGTCGGACCCGGCGCAGGAACCGTGCCAGTGGCGTATTCTTCTAAAGCATTCGGGTTGAGTCCGCTCGGCGGCGGGGGCGCGAAGATACCCTCAGGATTCGAGATACAAATCACCGACCCCGTTGCGTTGAGATTGCTACAGTCGAGGCTAATTGTGGGGTTAAAGCCAAACAGAGAACTAAAGCTGACCCCCTTTTGAGACGCAATCGACCAGCAGGTATCGTTCGGCTTCAGGGTGTACAGGTCGCACGGCTTCGGCAGACACAAAGATTTCCCGACTGTTAGAGCCGAGCAGTCTGGGGTGAGGTTGTTGATAGCCCACAGCGTGCCCTGGGACACCGAGTGGGCAACTGCGATAGACTGGCACGTGTCCCCATTCTGGACCGTATATGTGCTCCCCGACGCACAGCCCACGCTGACGTCCGCTGTTTTGGGAGGCGTACCATAGGTGAGATTGGAGGCTGCATCTACACCGAGGGGGAAAGAGAGTCCGCAGACTTATTGTAATGCAGGTTTGGTTAGCGAATGCCGCGCACGCCACGAGAGTGAGCAGGAAATCCCTTACGGTTTTGAATCCTCAGCCAGTTGAGTGCTGCGTCGGCGTTGTATCCGAGGAATGGCGACTTCTGTATGCTTTGGTAGAATGACACTTGGCAAACTGAGCAAGCAACAGAATGAGGGAGTTGATCGAAACTAGATATATTGCCAAGAGCTGCGTAGGAGCTTTGCAGGAAGTCTACCGAACATGTTAGTCCTGTCAACGGGATACCTCGTTATTAATCCGAGTGACCCGCCATCCGGAATTCTAGGACATACCGAAACAATACTGGCTGGTGCCTGGGTCCTTGGTGCAAACCAGATCGTAGTAGCCCTGGAACAAGTCTCCCATGTACGTGTTTTGCAGCTGGGCGTCAATGACAGGCGAGCTCCCGCACTTGCTCACAACGTTGCTGTGGTAAGTGGCCAAGGAGCTATTGCAGCTCGCAGCACATAAACTGGCCGCATTGCTCGTAGAGTTCGGTGAAAGGTAGGTGTTAGTGAGGGCAAGCACGCGAAGGTCGGCATCACAGTTGATTGTGCTGTTAAGCGCTGCCGTGCAAGACTGAGAGATGGTGGCGCTGGTACCGAAACCGTTGTTGCCGACAAAGACAGGAAAGGGAACGATGGTGGATGATGCCCACGGAGCCAGGACAGCCGCCAGGCAAAGCAGATGAGAGAGCATTCTTCCGTTTATTTTGCGACGCAGAAGACAAGACGAGTGAGAATTGACACCTCGGGGACAGTGGCTCTTGGGCTTTTGGTGGCCACCACCGGAACAAGTTGTTGCTGGCGACAGAAGAATAAATGGACGTCCCTTAGAGTCTATCGTATCGATACCTACTATTCATTCGCCTTCTCTCTCAAGTATATTGACCATATCCCAAATCTATTGGATGATATAAACGGTCTGCCGAGCTGCTGCAAATCCATTGGACGAGATTTACGGCGCGCTTACTCTTCACAGCTACTCCCTGAAGCTGAAAAGAACATCGGTACCATGGATGATTGTTGTCTGGTAATTATGGGGCTATCAGCCCCACCAGGAACAGGAATGGATTTAAAATATATTCAATGTCTTCGGCGTCATTCTACAGCTACGAGATTGTAGCAAATGCATGCGTCATATCAGCTAAATGTATTACACCTTATAACTACTCTACTAAGCTAAATGCAGTGTATCACGGAGTATTGGAATACGTGTTAGGCAAGGCGGCATGTAGGCAAGACCAGCGCAGGAACGGAGAGGTTCATTTAAAGGTATTCCTTTTTTGGATAGGGCTAGCGTAGGACTACGGAACATCAGACGATAGCCCTCTAAGTACGGGCCTGAACGCTAGGACCCGGCCCGTTATACGGCTATACGAAGCGAATTCCGGGAGGCGTGCCTAATTTGATTGTTCAAAGAAAAATGTCAACGACCTACATCTAGTCACTTATTCGTAGGTTCTAACTAACATAGCAGTAAATTCCCAAGTCCGCCCAAGCTGGTAGCATTGCCGTAACCAAGTAGGAGGGCCTCAACGCAACAGGCAGCGAGTAATGGGCTTAGTTCATCTCGAGCGTGTGATAAATATATTGCTGACTTGCTCGAATGGCCTCAAGCCAAGACCCTTGGAGATGGCTGGCCTATTTTAACCCTCGGAATTTGGCTGATCCATACGAGATGACGAGCTCCAGTCGCGCTAATCTCCCGAGCCAGATGAGGGAGCATATAAGCTGTGTGTTTCTCTAACCTCCGCATCCCTTCATTCGCTGATCTACAGTTGAGAATTCTGTCATCCTCCACCCCTTCTTAACCACTCTGACTCGGTCAGTGCCACGGTCTACCGCTTATGTCGTCCAGGTTGGCCAATTACCGCGGCAGTGCGTGGATACGCTTGTGCCATATTCTTTTCATCCTCTTTGCTTTCTTTGTGAGACCGGTATGGCCACAGTCGACGTCCCAAGACCCCGATTATACCTGCTCGGCGAGCAAGCCTTGCGCGGAGGGATGCTGTGGTCAATCTGGCATCTGCGGTATGGGCCCAGGTAAGCAAAAACATCTACAAAGACCTCCCCTGCGACCACTCCCCGATTTTCTGACGCAGAGCTCCCGTAGAGTATTGCGCGCCTGAAAACTGCGTGAATAGCTGCAATGCGAAGTCCGAGTGTGACCCGGCGGGCTGGGGTCCCCAGTATGCTAAGTCAGAAGGCTGTCCTCTTAATGTTTGTTGTAGCAAGTTTGGCTTCTGTGGCACCACTCCCGAGTTCTGCGGCGACTTGGTGATCAAGAGCCCCAGTTGCAGCGGCAAATCGGCTGAGCAGCGTACAATTGGCTATTACGAATCATGGTCTATAACGCGCGACTGTGACGGCATGATGCCGGAAACCATACCTTGGGGCTCCTATACGCATATCAACTTTGCCTTCGCTAGCATTGACCCGCGGTCGTTTGAGGTTGTGCCGTCCGACTTACGCGACCTCGAACTATATGCACGCCTAACGGCGATGAAGAGGCTTGCCCCTGGTCTTCAGGTGAGTAATCGTGCCATTTATATCAGAGGAGACATAGGAGCTATGTCTCATTGCATCTTAGGTGTGGATATCGATAGGAGGTTGGGCTATGTACGTGATCACGGCGTGCTTTGTGCCCATCCCATCTAGTGACTTTGTCGTGGCATCTAACTCTATGCCTCAGGAATGATCCAGACCAACCAACAGCGACAACATTTTCAGACCTTGCCGCTTCGCCACAGGCTCAGGCCAGTTTCGCAGACTCGTTAATTCGGCTTATGTCGGCGTATGGCTTCGACGGAGTGGATATCGACTGGTATGTTGGCATCCCCATACTTACTCTGAATTTCAAAATATCTTATTGAATCCCCGGCGTTTACTTTGCTTATCTGAATTAGGGAGTACCCGGTGGCACCTGAAAGAAGTGGGCGTCCGGAAGACTACGCCAACTTCCCTACATGGCTCGCCAACCTGCGGGGCGCCTTTGCCGCGACCGGACGCAACTATGGCTTGAGTATAACCCTACCGTCGTCTTTTTGGTATTTACAGAACTTCGACATCGTGAGACTGGAGCCGTTGGTCGACTGGTTTAATATGATGGGTCCGTTTCTTCTATTTCTTTCATTCGTGGGCTAGAGCATCTCTCTGGCCATGATGGGCGCGAACACTAAGGAGCTTTATACAGAATACGACCTCCATGGCACGTGGGACTTGACAGACAAATGGCTCGGCCGTAAGTTTTCTTTTCTTTTTCTTTTGTTTTAAAAAACAGTCCCAACGCGGAGCGCAATTATACACCTTCCCTCGTACTAACTCTGCCATTACAGCCAAGGTCAATGCGCACACCAATTTGACTGAGATAGACGCGTCCCTGAAGTTGCTGTGGCGTAATAACATCGATCCCAGCAAGGTGGTTCTAGGTCTCGGCTTCTACGGCCGGAGCTTTGCCTTACAAGACCCATCTTGCACCGCTCCCGGTTGCTTCTTCACCGGAGGCGCTCCAAACGGCCGCTGCACAAATGACGTAGGCACGCTCTCGTACGCCGAGATTGGGCGGCTCATCGCCGCGGGAGCGACCGTCACCTTCGACCAGGCGGCTGCCGTGAAGATCGTTACCTGGGACGGCAACTGGGTTTCGTACGACGATGCCTCCACCCTCCGCATGAAGATTCAGTACGCAAACAGCAATTGTCTGGGTGGCACCATGGTGTGGGCTGTGTCCCTGGATGACCAGGATGGTACTGCGTCAAAGGCACTAGGTGCTGCGAATGGCATTCCCAGGGCCGAAACGCTCATAGCGATAAACAACAATCCTGTCAGCGTGTGCGGCTGGTCGACGTGCACGCCGGCTGGAAGACAGCCGGAGTGCCCACTCGGACAGTCGGCCGCCTTCTCCACCACCGATGGCTGCGGAGTCACCAACGACCAGATCAGACAGGCCGGCTCGGATGGTCTCCTCTCTCACCGGCACTACTGCTGCCCCATCAACCAGATGCCCACATGCAAGGCCCTCCAGCCGCCTCCGGGCTCGTGTACGGTGCCTGACCGTTGCCCTACCGGCACCACCAGCATTCTCAGGTCGCAAAGGTTTGACACGTCCCCGCTCTGCCTCAACATCAACGTCAACTGGTGCTGTACCACTCCTCCCCCGGTGATTTCGGCTCGGAGTCTCGGTTGTTTCTGGACCAGCTGCGGCCAACCCTTTTGTCCCGCGGACACCGCAGTGCTTGGGTCGGCCACGCTCGGGCAGGACGGTGCCCCTACGTGCATTGGAGTCCAGACGAAGAACCTCTGCTGCCCCGCCCCTCTCGCTATCGATCTGGGGACCTGTTCGTGGGAACATGGGCGTTCACTTCTCGGTCTATGTGTGTCGGGATGCCCGAAAGGTAAGATCCCAATAGCCGATGACATTGATCGACAACCGTCCTGCATTCTTGGCTTTTCTACCTACTGCTGCGACCCACCCCGGGATCTCTCGCATGCGGCTCAGGAGGGAGAGAGCGACTTCGTTGCTGTCAGCCGCGCCTTCATGACGGGCGGCACGTGTAACGCCGGCGGCAGTAGCCTTGCCAAGAGACAAAGCGGGAGCGAACTAGGGGTGGTGTCGACCATGTACATGGCGCAGCGCCTGGCACCTCTCATATGGGACTATCTGCACAGCGAGTTCGAGTCGACACTCATAGAGGCATACGCGCAGGACTGGGAATCCGTGCGCCGCCAGACTGGCAACATTGCGCCGTCCTGGGGAGAGATGGTTGACACCGTCGCGCCCCTCAGCATCAACGCTGATATCACAGAGGCCATTGCCAAGAAGCTCTGCACCAAACTAGTCATCGTCACCACCGGATCCGATGTCTGCAGCCTCGAAACTTGCGGCGGCGCCACATGCCCCGCCCAGAAGCGCGCGATGACAGAGACGCCGGCTGATGTGACGGGGCGGGATTACGACACGAGCAACTTGAGGCAAGGTCCGGCCATGACACAACCTAATAATAATTTCCCTGGTGGTGTGATTGAGTGGTGGAGACAGGCTAAGAACCTGGCGTGGTGGAGGGGCTCGAACCACGGCTTCAGCCGAGCAACGCTCGGCGGGATTCCATCTTCGGCCTTCGTCGATTTTGCCCTCACCCTGGGCGAAAACGTCGTCACGGGGGCCGGCCCCGTCTGGGGCTGCACTACCGTGGCAGTAGTGTCCGAGCGCGGTGCCTGGACGGCCCATATCTGGGAAGGACCTTATTTTACCAACGGCGATGCCATTTTGTTCGCCAATGAAGTGTTGGAATTTCTACAGAATGGAAACGCAGCAGAGGGCTACCCAGGCCTTGCGAACCTGGTCGCTCCCGGCGGGGCGTTTCACGGAACCACGCATCTCCAGGTGCACATCCTGACGCCGCAGCAGTATACAATCATACCAGGAACGGTAACAGCCGCACCACACTATATCCCGAACGTGGGACAGAGATACCCACTCGAGGTATCTCTCATCCAGAGCACGCTGCAATCAATCCTCGGGGTCGCTGCAAACCCAATTGTTCACACCTACCTTGTGGATGGTCAAATTCGGGTCTGGAGGCAAATAGCTACGACTACGTCCGCCGGATCTACATTCCATTGGGCTATGACGCTGGACAGGACGCCTCGCCTCACCATTGCTCCTTGGACTGGTATGTTCACCGTCCAGCGGAGCCCTACGGTGGCCGGCCAACAAACCACGGTGAGGATCTATTCTGAGAACAACCAGGTTTCTCAATTTCAGTTTTGAAGTTGACATTATTGTGTAATCATTCCTTTGGAGCAGGCTTAGATCCGAATAGTCACAGAAGATCTAGTTAGCCGTGCGCCTACGGCCAGGAACATGGCGGAAGATAGATTTACTAGGACATCAGCTCAAAAACAGCTAATCAATTTTATCTGTACCGCAATGGACTTGGCGATCTTGATTTAGCTAATATGACTAGAAGTCCTATTTGCATTATTTTGCGTCCCTAGCGAGCTATGTTGGCTAAAAAGGGCCTTGAACGGTTAACAGGATATGTTTTAAACCGAGATGAAGTAGCTTCGTACACTTTAGTATGACGTTGTTATTTAGGCTTACTTTAAAAGTGCTGGGATAATTGATTTTACGGTGAGTGAACCTTTCATCCGCCGAATTTGGCAGGTAATACAACTAAATCTGGCGGCAAAAGGCTTGAAGTTTATCACTGTTGCGGACCGAGCCAGTCACACGAACTACTGTATCGAAGGGGTCCTCAACAACATCAACGAGCGCTTTCGCATCTTTGTAGAGCGCCTGTCGCTCTGCGGCGTCCGAAGGTGGCGCCTTGGCGGCGCTCTGTAGCTGAGCGACGAGGGTCGGCATAGCGCAGCAACACAAGCTGCAGGGATTTCCGCGCGCAAAGACGTCTATATAGATAGAAACGAATCGTCATTTATATAACCAAGCTCTCGCAGCCGGTTCGAATTAGTCAGAGCTTACCAGAGCAACCGTCTCTCCTCCGGTGGCTGGCCCCCAACTGCCACAAAGGGCTAGCTCTTGCTATTAAGGGTGCGTAGTACATACAGTTGGTGTGAATGACGTAAGTGGTAAACATAACGGCACATGGAGAAGGTTAACATGTAACAACGGCTAGTGAATCTATCGATGCTGACCCACTGTCGAGTGAACAGACCAAGGCAGCGTTTAGCTAAACCAGTACCAACAGATGAAGCCTACAAGGTAAACTCACTGCCTTTAGTGTGCCGCTAAATAAAGCCAAGACTTAGCCATTTACTAGAGTGTTATATTTTCGGCACCGTGGACGGAGGAATGGGGAAGGCTCGAGCCCAAGAGCAATGATGCAAGTCATTGTTGAAGTTAAGGTACGAATTCGCTCTCACGTGGGACTTACAGCTATAGCCGCTGGCGACTGCTTTCCTCTCTTAAGACTAGAATCCCATACCAGGTACTATTTACGAGCAAACAACCCGCAGCCTATGACCAACATCCTGCGCCAAGTAGCGCTATTGCCTCTCACAGATCCACCATCTGTGAGGTGGCCCGACGAAGATATGCAATCTTACACCATAACATAAGGTATACACAAGAACAGCTAACATTCGCAAATTTCCTTCTTAGTTTCAAGTCTTTTTATACCTCACGTCTACTAACATCACCCTCCCTAGCCTTTAGTAAATTAGCTCTAATGTTTTGCTGATATCTATCTATGAAGTGATGGGAGTTAAACTGCAAGGGGTTGTAAATTTCCCGCAGCAGAGACCGTAATACTCCGCTATCTTTACCGCCTCTAGGTATTATTACAGTATCCTAATTTGGTGATGATTGGTACATCCTATCTCCGTATTCTAGCTTGCTTTAGGGTGGGTATGCCGTGTCCAGGTTGACAACAGCACCGGTGAACCGAAGTATCCCTGTAAACTTCTCAGGCCCTTGAATTCTTCAACCTACAGTTAGGGTCCAATGAAATCCGGCACAATATTTTCGCCCCCTTTATTTCATATAAAGGCTAAAAGAACTTGATAAAACGATACAAAATCTTTATATCTACCGATTCATAATTTCATTTCACATCACTTACATAAAGTAACAACCACTTTTATCCCAGCCATTTTGCGATTTATAATTACAGGGGGGTTACAGTGGGGTTTTAGGTCTCTATCGTGGTTCAAATCATTTCACCACAGCATCTTCACGAATCAATCGCGCAATATAGCCTCAATCAAAACTATTTTGGTACAAAGTATTAATGGCTTGTAAATTTCTATTTAAGGCTTTAATCTTGTAAGTTTTTATTATGAGTAGTTGTGTTTTTAGTGTCTGTCAAATGTATAAGTTTTTTGATGTTTTTGCGGTAAATTTGAGAGGGTGCCGGATTTCATTGGACTCTGACTGTACAATGGCAAACGCCCACTGTGTCAAATAAAACATTATTAGCTCATCCGCTATTAGTCAGAGGTTAGCGGTATAGGAGGAGACGGCAGGCTTAGCTAGCCCCACGCGCCGGGCTGGCCCGCCGGGACGAAGCGTGGTACATTTGCATTCACTCTAGGTAGAAGGCGGCCGGCTCTACAGGTAACCGTTGCATCTGCCGGGCAAGACAGTGTCAGGTAGGTCGCTTCCCATGTGTAACGGCGCCTTTGGGCCATTTAGGAGGTGCAAAACGCGAGCTGTATGTGATCAGCATAATCGCATTGAGGTTTGAGAGCCTTCAGCTGACGCGCCAGAGCGGCTACGCCACATGCTTGGTACCTACGCCGCAACATCGCTGGGGAGCACTTAATGGGGCTTTCTTCAGACCAATTAAATTACATTTTGGCTTAGCCAATTATTGGGTAACCGAACTTGCACAGGTATATCCCCGAATCTTATAGGCAGAACCATAATCCACGCATCCTCCAAGCCACAAAAGACAGGCACAAAGAGCCCATACATTCTTTGCCTGCCAAAAAGAGCAACCTTTTCCCGTGCATGAGCACCCCAAAAAGTTGACCGCTTCCTCTCCGCCCCTCCGCCCCTCCGCCCCTCCATCTTTACATTCGGTAAAGTCTCTAGGTCTTCGCCATCGCTCTCCGCATTGAGCCGAGATTAAGATCTGCCTGATTCGCTTCGCTTCACTTACGATGCCATTCCCGATATCTTAGCTATCTTGACTCGAGCGATGGGGGGGACAGATCCTGGTGTCCCTTACGATATCTTCTTGGTAAAGACTTACATAGTCGCGGGTGAACGGGGGGCTAACTTCACTAGGGTCTTATTTGGGGGTTCGCTGCTCTGGATCTCGTCTGCCTCGTGATCCGGTTATATGCCCGCTTCCGAGGACCAAACCGACTCTTTTTGGACGATGGCTTCGTCATTTTGGCCTTCTTTTTGGTCCTAACCAATGCAGCCATATGGTAGAAGACCGCTCCGCTGATGTACTATGTTATGAGCGTAACAGCCGGGCACGCGATCCCCACTAACGATATATTTGAGATAGAGAAAGAGTGGCTACGGGCCTCCCTTGCCACCGATATCTGCTTTTATACCTGTCTGGCTGCCGCCAAGCTATCTTGCCTGTTCTTTTTCAGGCGACTTGGACATCACATCGAGAGTCAGCGGTACCTTAGGTGGCCAGCCCTGATCGTCACCTTGGGTGTCTGGGTAGTTTCCATTGCCCGAGTGCCATACAACTGCTTGGTTGGTTCAATCGATGACATTAACATCCGTTGCGCCGAGCCCTCTGCCATCCACTCCGCAGCTGTCACTGTCAAGGTCAACTGCGCCCTCGACGTGTTTTCGGATTTTCTGAGTGAGCATAACTCCTCGGCCGCCCGGCATAGTTTTGTCTAGCTAATGAGACTTAGTCCTTCTCATACCAATAACTTTGCTGTGGAATGTGCGGATGCCGTTGGTGAGGAAATCAGCCTTCATCGGCCTGTTCTCGCTCTCTGTAGTCACCATGGTCGTCGCTATTTTCCGGGCAGGGGGGATGGACAGGACAAGGTTGGAGGACCGGCAAGCTGACCCAACGTTTCTATGGCTTTGGGGCGCTGTGGAGTCGAGCGTTGGTAAGTGCCCCGTCCTGTTCAGCCAAGGTTACGTCGCTGATGTGCCACAAGCCGTTGTTATCGTCTGCATTTCCGCCTTCCCCCAGCTGTTTGTTCAGTCAAAACCTACCTACAAGCCAACGGACAGCTACATTCAAAGACTTAAAAAGGGAATGCATTATAGGCAACAGAACCCCCCAACCTTATATGACCTCTTAAGCATTATTCCCAAAAACACTTCAGACCTTAGCGACATCCACCGCTCTAGGTCAGCGCACCATGAGTACTCATGTGATGCGCTTCTACCTGGTGCGCCTAAGTCGGTAGTATTCCATTACAAATCGACTTTTAGCGAATTCCATGCCCAGGGCGATATTAATACCCCTGGAAAGGCTGATCGTCGAATGGCCGTGTAGGGTGTGTGAGCAACAGACTCGACAATTATATGCGGTTCAAGAGGTGCTAACCTTGCCAATTATTTGTCCACTATAACCACCTGTCACTATGTGGAAGAGAATATTCCCGAAGTCGCGGGGAGGGGTTTCCTAAGCTAGATCAAAAGAGGCCTGCCTAAACGAAAACTCAATCGCGTCGTACCAGCGTTAAGTGGATAGAGAATTTTGATGAGGAATCGACACGAAGTGTGCCTTATTGTTTTGATAAACATCCGCAGGTTCTTCATTATGATGATTAGATGAGATAGAAACTACCCTCTACGTTTTGATCTGATCGCTGTCGGTAGATGTGAAAGCTCCGGCCTCGTGAACTTCGTTGCCCTCACCCTCGGTTGAGGTATTAAGGTTAATATGTGGCCCCTTGTAGTTTTTCCTGCCGTCTATGATCCACTGCAGGACGGCGATTCCAAGTATTACCCCAAAAGCCACGACGCAGTAATTCATGTTGTTTGCTGTTACATCAATCTCCGGTGGAAAGACAAAGAGTACGCTGGTGACAAGAGTCCAGGCAATGCCGACCTGGTGCTGTTAGGCCTGCTCCTTCTAAAAGTATCGTTCGATTTCCGAGTACTTACTAGGTTCAACGTCCAGCCTAGCGGGCCCTCGAGTTTGAATGATCTATTTGCTGGAAGCATCTTCCTTCCCCTCAGGCAGTTAATAGTCGGAGGGATGGCATACGTAACCCCTAGGGCGACAACACTCGCCGAAACAATGGCGTTGAATGCGCTTGAGGATCCCAAAAAGATGCAGCCAAAGAGAATGACCCACCCCGTGGTCCAACCGAGCGCATACAGTGGTACGTCTAGCCGGGGGTGGACCTGCGCGAAGATACGGCTGAGTGGTAGACCGCGGTCCCTGGCGAATGCATAGGTCATCCGACTCGATGTCGTCATTAGACTAGTGGTGGTGAAAAGCATGCATACCAAAGGGAAGATGAGAAGGCAGATGGCCCCCGCCTTGTTTTCCGTTGCATCGTACAGGATCTGCAGCAGTGGTCCGGCAGTGGACTGGATGACGACGTCGACATCCTTGAGTACGAATAGAAGGCAGCTTAAGAAGACAAATCCGGTGAACATGCCGATGCCAATGCACGCGAGCATGATTCGCGGCCCATGCCGCTGCGGATCCGGAATCTCCTCGATCATGTGAATCGTTGCGTCGAAGCCGGTCAAAGCGAATGCGCCTTGGAGAAGACCCAGCAGCCAGGCTAATCCACTTGGCCATCCTGTGTTGTTAATGAAATCACCGTATACAAACTTGCCACTCTGGTAGTTGGGGGATGAGCACGCCAGGACGGCAATACTAATGACAGCAAACCCCAACAAGGACCAGAAAAATGCCGCCTTCGTGAAGTATGGAAGTTGGCGATTTGCGAACGCGTTGATAAAAAGTGCGATGAGAGTGTAGCAAACGTAAATGAGGAATTGGTGCCAGGGCTGTGCTTCGTAATCATCATGGAATAGTGCAATCGCCCCAACAATTAACTGGCTGCCTAGCAGCCCTCCGGTCTTTTCGAGGCCCAGTTAGCACACAGATCGGCAATAGTCTTGATGTTGAGTTACTATGAAGTATTTTGTAGGGCAATGGTTCAATCAAGGGGAGGAAATCCAAGTGTGGTTGGAAGGTGAATAGAAAGAGGCCAGCAATACTCACAGCGGTCAGACAGACCCATGCGGCCATGTTGATCCAGCCTGTCGCGAAGCTGATGACAGGGCTAAAGGACTTCCAACTAATGATAGCGGCCCAGTGATACTGCCCGCCAGCGGTCGGATAAGCGGACAGGAACTCGGCGAGAGAGGCGGCGAGGCAGAGATTGCAGACACCCGCGAGCGTTAGGCCCCAGATCACGGCGCTGGGCCCGCCGGACGGCAGGGCGAGGCTGAGGCTGGCTGCGAGAGCAGTCCAGCTGTTGAGGATCGCGAAAGCTAGGCCAAGCATCGAGATCAGAGAGAAGTTCCGGGAAAGCTCCTGCTTGACACCAAGACGCTCTAGGACCGCGGCATCTTCGGAGGCACTCGCTACTCGCTGTATATATTTTCTTTCTGGATCCATTTGCGATTAAAATGTGCTAGTACAAATCTTGTATGCACGCTCAATACGTTGTTGTTGGCCAATGGTGTTTGGTACGAGTACACAAAATAGAGTCGCGTTTTGGTTGGTGTTGCGGAACAAAACAAGCATTCGTCCCTCCTCCGCAACCACAAACCCCGGCCCTCCAGGGACTCACCTAGACTCGCCTTGTGACCGCTTGTCCGTAGAAATTCTCGCAACTCCGATTTCGCCAGGTTGGCTTACATGTTCATCTGACTCGTGACGACTTTTCTATGGGGTTAATTCTGGTAAAGCACGGTGATTGGCAAGCATCGTGGCAGTGAGGGCCAGGTGTCATCATTATGCAGTTGGGGAACCGGGGCGATCGCCACACAGATCAGCGCTTAAGCTTTTCCTGCCTACCGCTACTGTTGCTCCCGGCTTGGCTCCGGCAGTGGGGTAACGTCGCTTTATCTCGTAATGAAATGAAGTCGTCCAGAGAACAGCATGAGAGACAGAATTAATAAAAAATATGGACTAGTGTACTGATTGCTAAGCCAGAGATTATCGCATCCTAAGATTTGGAGTTACTTTCTTTCTCTGATATGATCCGCTATTCCGGTTCAAGAGTGAGCAGTTTCAAGTCAGCCTGTATAAAGAATAGGAGCTACCGATAATAATAGTGATATTTTCTTGGTTCTCGAGGTTTGGAGATGGATGGCCTACGTCCTAACATGCTGTATTGCAAACATCTCGTCCCGGGAGTTTGTCCCAAGTAGAGGCTAGATTGTGCACGGTTGCGCATTTTTGGCTGGCTCTTGTTAGCACTACCCAACTCATCATAGCTTCGCAGCTATAGCGTTGTCTAATACGCGTACGGTATGGTCCTATGCTCGCTCAGCCGATCTGATTTCTTTGTTGGCCCCCAGAATGTCATTGTCAGGCACGAGCTCATTGAGGCGATTCGCACGCCAGGGCCCTGGCCCATAGGGCACGCTCATCATGTAATTAATACACATGTCTCTCGCCTGAGTCGCCCTGTGCCATATCACAGTGGCTGATAATTCAACCTGGTATTGTCCACCACAGAACCCCGTCATTCGTCGAGGGATATGACGTGGGCATGGTGTCTGTCCTGGCGAGAGCTGGTGTGGTATGAATAAACGTGATCTCAGTGTTTTCTGATGCCAAATATCGAATGCAATGTTGATTAACATAGTGCCATGGCTGATGGCAGGCCTTGTGCCTTACTTAGTCTTTAGGCCAATGTCTTGTTCATTGATCTTCGTTTCTTTGGTATCGTTGAGGAAGGACAGAACTCTTGCGTCGGGCGCTTGGCGGAGGAGTGGGAGGAGGTAAATGCTCTGCAACGACTGCAAAGTTAGTGTTTCGATGATTCCGCATTGGTTAGAGTAAGGCAGGAGCTACGCCTTCATATATAAACCAGTTTTTAATAATATTTAACATCTGGTCTACTAGTCTTGATTATTGAAATGGGGTGTAGATCTCTTAAATTTTCTTTTCTTCCCCTCTGATAATCCATCATGTTGGGTTCAAAACCCAACCAAGATGGATATAATATCACTGAGAGCACATAATACCCCGAGCTGTGCACAAGAGATCCGGTATCTCGCCGAGGGCTTGGAACCGACTTCCTTGTGCTAGCATTTGCGAGATGTAAATCTATCAAGGAATGATCTATTCGATGAGCTCACACTAGCTGCATTTCTGGCCTCGACCCGCGTAGCAGATTGTGATACAGGGGCCGGGGGATGGGTATTCAATAAGTGTCTAAAGGTCGGCCAAAAGGATTCCCCTGGAGTTACAATGAGTGTATAACCTCGGCGGATAGCCTGATCTCGCTGAATGAACAAATAGACCCTCAATGAGATAATACTGATACAGTCTCTCCCATTATTCACAATAAATCAAGGTCTGTCTGCCACCGCCCAATTAACAGATTGCTCCGCCGACAGAGATCTTGACTGTTGCCATAGTCGAGTCCAAGGAAGGAATGCTATGCAACTATTCCAAATCGAAAGCAGTAGGGCCGACGTAGCTTTGAACAACGGCATTAGGCTCGTTAGACATCTTGAGCTGGTCCGACGGAATCAGATGCGTGCCAGTCTGGTTGCTGCTTGGAGTAACAGGTTGTGAAACCGTGAAGGTCAACCCAGATGCGCTGCGGACCACATCAAAGGTTCTCGAAGTAGCCTCGCATGTGCCTTCCTTCACATCAGGGAGCGTGCCATCGTTGTTAGCCGTCACTAGTTGTTTGCAAGTTTGCGGCTCGGTTTGCATGGTGCCAGGCTGTAGTAGCTTGAAGTAGTACCTATAGAGATCAGCACTGTGTTATGAGTGCTTCATTTATGCACAGTACGAAGTAAATGGGGGGGGAGGTACACACAGGCACTGAGTGCTATGAGCGATGCAGCCTGCCGAGAACTCCGTGACCTGGAAGACGGCCTCGCGGGGAAGGACGGCAGCGCCAACGCCGGCGGCGATAAATAGGGCAGAGGCGGAGATCTTCATTTTGACCAGAGAATTTGCTCGTTTATAAGCGATGGGGGTTTGAGATTTGATGGGATAGGGTGTGTATAAGGAGTACGAATGAGAAATAGTTGGGGGGCGTGGTGCGGCAGGGTGCTTTTTATATGAATTCGATCGCGGCTAAAATGCCGCGTGCAAATGAACGTGTACAGAACAAGTGATCGGCTATGGAGCCGACCATCTTGATTTCTCGTATCCGAGGTTTGCTGTGGTGTCCGGGCTTTGCGGAGCACGGCAATCTTGGCCCTTGAGACGGACGGTCACAGACCCCAACTCGACTGGGTCGGTGGGCCGATATGAAGATGGGTCCTGTGTAGTCACGGCTCGCCAATAGAACTAACCGTAGATCCTGCTTGTTGGAACACTAGCACGTGTTTTATCAAGGTAGGTACCGTAATAGGGTACTTTTTAAACTTTGTCGTTTACAAGGTCTGAACTAGAAGGAGTGGGTTAAAAACAGCGCATCAAGCTGGCTGCAAGGCCATACCCAGGCGCCGAAATGAAGCGGCGGACCCAACTGACTCCGACTTACTCCGCACTACGTCACAGATCAACAAGCGCTAGCCACTTTTTAAGATCGCATAGCCCATCAGCCTATTTAGAACGCCTGGGGCCCCTGCAGCCAAGCAGAGCAAGCTTGCAAAGCTGGCAAATCTTCTCGTACCACAGCATAAAGTTAAATCTTGGTGGAGCCTTAGGCTCGAGGGGCTGAGTTTGCAAGCCGCTTTGCCGTGGCTTTCGATATGGCTATTCTTGTATTGTCGCCGTTCTTGGTGATGTTTTGCATAACACCTGCACATCCCCGAGGGGGGTGGCTTAACACGCGTCAAGCGACCTTTACGAGGTGCCAGAGATAAATTACCGCGCTCTGTATACTAGTAGCAATGCTTGTCAAATTCAAGTGAGCATATCTAGGCGTTCTTTATAAACCGTGCCACGCGCTGCAAATCTGGGGGATACAAATGACGACTCGAGCTAGCATTGTTCGTTGCTTCCCCCCAGCATCTTTGAATCGGCAAGCCATCTCAGCATAGCCGAGCCATTGTGGGCTCCCCGGGGCCCCGACGGGCTGGTATCTTCATATGAATGCTTGGCCGCCGGATTATAGATATGTCCTGGTCCCGTGCCCGTGGTTGGTATACTGTCTTGCGCCCCGGGCAGCATTCTTTCCAATCAGCGGGAAAGTTTCTCATTCCAGGTAAGTCTAACGTGGATATATCGTTAACTTACATAGTCATGCAAAGTTTAAATCACATTTTCCTCCCGGGACAGTGAGTGTGCAATTGGGACAGTGGCGGTCGATACCTTGGTACTACCTCACATGGGCACAGACTTGCTCCAGTTGCGGGTGCATATAGCAAAGCTATAGCTAAGCTTACTGGAGTATACAACAGGGCGGCTGCCCTCGTAGAGAGGGCGTTGGATTCAGTAGATAAAGTGCAATACCCCGATGAGTGCACTGGGTGTGATGATGTGTAATTTCATGACATGCTTTGGATGTAGCGTATGTAATCTGGGCGTTGCATAAGCCAGAGAAGTTCGGCTCCTACACTATGAGGAGACTTTATCGTATAAACTGGCCATGGATAGTGAAGCGTCACTAACAAGTTCGTGTTTTGGTAGTTTAGCCAGTGCGATGTTGAGGCGCTGGGATAGAATACACCTCCGAAGTATGCAAAGGAGTTGCAACTGACCTAGTGATGTTACCTACAGAATTCATGTTGCCGAGCCCGCTAGTGAGATTAATATGCAAGTTTATGTGCCGACAGCCGAGGCCCTTGCGACGGGCGGGGTATAGAGAGATGGCAAGCTTCCGGCGCTGGTTGACTACCATGGTGGCGGCTTTGTGATAGGTGGTCTGAAGGCAGACGACTCTTAGTGTAGGCAGATTCGCCGGGCAGTCGGCTGTATTGCGGTCAACGTAGAATACCGCCTTTCTCCCGAGTACCCGCATCCGACCCCGGCCAGCGATGGCTACCAGGCCTTGCAGTGGGTGGTCAAAAACGAAGATGTTCTGAAGTGGATCCCTCGCGCATCGCACTCTCCGGTTTCTCTGGCGGTGGTTGCATTGCTGCCGCATGTTCACTCCTGGCAAGGGATGACCCGTCCATGCCAAAGCTAGCGCTCCATGTGCTTTGCGTCCCCGTTATCGACGCCAGATAGGTCCCCGTGGAAGGCTCACGCCAGCCGGATAGTACTCCTTATGAGAGCTACGTTAGTTATCAGTTCGCTCCCATGTTACCACCCGTCCGTCTCGTCTGGTATTACAACCTGTGGCTAGGTAAGGGGGAAATCCGGACGCAACGGGCTGAGGACTTTCGAGCATCGCCTATCGTCGTGGTATCGCACGCTAATTTAGCTCCTGCTGCAATTCACATCGCCGAGATTGATCCTCTTCACTCGGAGGCGATGGCATAAGAACGAAGGTCCCAAAGCAAGATGCGAATTTACAAAACAATAACCGCCCTTTCGCGCATTGGGATGGTGCATTAACTGCGGCTCGTGAGTCGATCATGGAAGGAAGCCGCAATTATAAAAGCGCGCGATACTGCGCAAGTGCCTAAGTCAGCATCAACAAGATATGACAACTGCAATGCTAGTTCAAATACCACATATATGCAGATGGGCTTTTGTTAGACGATTATAAAATAATATCATCTAGCGACAGGTTGCTTGGACCACGTAGCGCTGGCCCGAGCGCATGGAGCGACCAGGTATCCATTGGCAGATATCTGGCGGCAGATAACATCGTATTCGGGTAGTTTCATTCAAGGTTCGAATTCAACGGCGATAAAACTCCCCCGCTTCTTTGCGGGGTTTCGTTTCGAACTAGTCCTCGCAACACACAAAGTCGCGAGTGGACAGCGATAAACTATATATTAAAAGGAAACCAACCCCGCTCGATTGTGCACGCTCCTGCCAAGTCACATCATCAGCATTTCAACAGTGAAAATGACCACGGAGAACACCATACCCGCTACGGCCGACGGGGGAGACGTGATCCCCACCCTCCCCCTAGCGACACGGATCAAATATGCAGTTCTCGTCTACACTTTAAAAATACTACTCCTCCATCCTATCCTCGCCATCCGAAGCCTGCATCGCAGTCTGTTCCCACCTGCCATCAGGGCAGACATTGTCAAAACCTACTCTTGCCGTAAAGGACTCCCGATCCGGTAAGTGGCCGATAGAGGCGAAATAGAACCCGAAATGCCGTGGTCAAATATTAATGGTTGGACCAGCATATTCTTTCCCAAGAGCTACGACCGCTCCTCGGGCCAAAAGCTCCCCACGCTATTCACCATCCATGGTGGTGGTTATGTATTGGGGGAGCCTGTCGACAACGAGGAATGGAATGCCGCCTTTGCTTCCAAGCATTCTTTCTTGGTTGTCGCTCTTAATTACAACAAGGCCCCAGGTTCGCCCTTCCCCGCCCCAATTCATGATGTTGAGGCGCTTTTCCTAGCTGCAATGGAAGACCCAGCTCTCCCCATAGATGATACCCGCGTCGCCATGGCGGGCTGGTCCGCCGGCGGTAACCTGACCCTTACTGTCTCCCAGCTGGAAAGCGTATGCTCGCGCGTCCACGCAATTGTTCCTTTATACCCCCTTACAGACCTCAGCGTTACCCTCGCCACCAAGCTAGCTTCGCGCCGTTTCAAGCCCGCATTGGGCGGTTTCCGTGGCCGAGACTCAGATTTCCTGGCGCGAGCTGCGCCAATCTTTAACTGGGCCTATCTCCCAGCTGGTCATGATAGCCACGACCCGCTTATGAGCCCATACTATGCTCTCCGCAGCACACTACCTAAGAGCGTGTTCGTGATCGGTTGCGAGCTAGACATGTTAGCGCCCGAAGCCTGGCGGATGGCGTGCAAACTCGGGGGAAGGACAGAGCCGAAAGTTAATGTCGCCGTCGGGAAGGATGAGCCAGTCGGTAAAGGGGAACTAGTCCTGGACGACGAGCGGTACGCGTTCGAGGAGCGGGTCGATGGAGGGCGGTATCGCTGGTTACTTGTGCCTGATACGATTCACGGCTTCGACCAATCGATAGAGGGTATCGCGAGGGATGATGTGCTGATAGCGGACGCTAAGATTAAGATCGAGAAGACGATCGCAATCATTGGAGAGTGGCTTTTAGAGGCATTTTAAGCCACGCATTTTGTGGCCGACTTTCTCAATACGAGCGGGTCAGCATCCAGATGGATTCGATGATATGAGCCCCTCTCGCTGAATACACCTCATGCTATTATCTTTGCTTAGAGCCAAGCTATTCGTCAACAGAAGTTGTCTCATGATTCTCTCCGAAAATTCTATATGATGACACACTAGCTTGTTAATGACACATTATGCCGACTAGTATTGCTCAGCACGGCAGCTTCTTGAACTGATTCGGTATCAATCCGATTCATTCCCATCTCTGCGGCCGCCCTTAAATCTCAGCAGCTCCCCCCGCGAAAGCCTCTCCTTCAAAATTGTTGCTCTGATAATCAAAGACTATATATTCTGTCTCTAAAGAACAATATGAGCCGGGAATCGCGGCCCAAACCGTCTTGAGATAGTCGGGGACAAATCTGGTACCAGACGGTCGCTGGCAAGCTCATTGGCAAGCTACCGAGATATACTCATCAATGAGTTCCTAAGAATTCATCAAAAGTCCTGGATCGTTGTCGAATATGCGTATGATATGGTTCAGAACCGATATTGCCCCAAGCAGAAGCGGATATGCAAATCGGTAAGCAGAGCGGAATTTGACGCCCATTAGGTCGATATCTCTCGCGTTTGCAGCCACGGTCGACGAAAACAAGAATTTCTAGACTTTTAGCATTTCATATTGTAAGAAGTTATATGTAGATCGCAGCGGACTAAGTAGAATATACGATGTGATGTCCGAATTTTGCATAGTTGGTTTACTGCCGTAAATCAAGATGAGATTCAAGAGGAGATATTGCTGCTCGATGGCTGGGGTTAAATTGGCTCGCGAATCTTACTAGATTTCAACAGTGCTTTAACTTTAGTATACGGGGTATATTGTCTACTACAATGTGGCAAATGGGTTGTTATAGTACATGCGGCCACTCTCGGGGGGCATACTGAAGACAAACTCCTTTGCTAATGATACAGGTTATCTTTGACCGCCAACACAATGCGCCAGGGAAAGCAGCAAGTTCCTATTCGGACTTCTGGCATGATCAAGCTCAAAGGAAGCCGGTAAACGCCAATAAGCCTTCTACATCAATGTCATTTTCCTTCATAATCCCTCCCATTCAGCTGGGTGTCGAAGCGAATATATTGGAATTGGTGGTAGGCTCGGAGGAGAATCCTTCGCCCACTTTTTATAAAAGTCCCACTCTGGTTGGTTTGGGGGCGGGTCCGACGATGCTGCTGGCAAGGTCTGGTGGGACTGTTGCGTTTGGGCCATAGGAGAAGCCGGAACCCGTTTCCTCCGAGGTATTTGTCTTTGAGTTATATGCTTTGCATCTTGCACCGACTGTGGTATTTGCATTTGTGGCTCGGGCTGCGGATCTTGAACAGTCCGTGGTATTTGCGCTTGAGGCACGGGGTGCGGCTCTTGGAGCGGCCCTTGGACGGGCTCGGGGCTGTAGGATCGCTCCATTGGGGGGAGGACGATACGGCTGAAATGAACTTGACTCTCGATAGGATCGGGGTCGCGAGGTCGCGGATGTGGTTGCGAATCTTGGCCGAAATATTCCATTTCGGCTGAACGGCCAAGTGGGTATGGTGTAGGATCCAGCTCTACGTGCACTTGTGTCGCCACAGCGGGTCTCAACAAAGGAGACCTGCTGTGGGCCGGTGATGGAATCCGAGGTGGCGATGAAGAGTTCATATCGAGAGGCGCGGCTCGGTACTGGGTAGCGTACGGCTGTTCAGATGGGTAGGGTTGTTCAGGTAGGTAGGGCTGTTCATGTTGGTACGGCTGTTCAGGAGGATTCCGCATACCCTGGTTTGGCAGAGCGTTGTTTGGCATCGCAAGGTTGGATAGAGCCAGACTAGGGAGAGCTAGGTTTGACAATGTCGGCTGGTATTGAAACTGGTATGGTTGCATGGGGTGTTGAGACATGCCTGGGGCCATATAGGACTGAGGTCGGGGCCGATAAGACTGGGGTTGGTGTCGGGGCCGGTACGGCTCAAACCCGGTAGATGGCCGTACAAAGTCCGGAGGAAGGTAGGTCTGTGGCCGATAGGGTTGATAAATAGTAGAAGGCCGCATAAAGTCAGGCAGATAGGATTGTGGTCTGTATGGCTCATACGACATAGGCGGTGGGGCAGCGCTCGGAAGGATAGGCGAAAAGTTATGCGTAGGTCTCATAGCTTCCCGTGGCTGGCTGAGGGGAGATCTCGTTATTGGAGCACTATGATACCCAGCAGTTCTATGCTGGTGGACGCGATATGCAAACAAGCCAAGCAGCGTGGCAAAGGAGGCACTGTGCAGCAGATTAGCAAAGTTGTAGGCTAAGAAGAAGCTTTTTAAATCTTGGCCTACTCACACTTCAAAAGCCGAAAAGGCAATGGTGGCAGCAAGACCGTGGGCAGAATGCAGTTGATCTCCGCTGTTGCTTGTCGCAAAGTCATCGGCGACTTCGCTGATAAGGGCGACGAAGGACGCAAACCAAAAAATGGTGAGGTAGGCGTCCAATGCGATGACCGCCCAGTAATTATACGATAACGGTCGAATAAACTGGGCAACTATGTAATAGGCGAATACCCCGAATGTCGACGTGGCCTAGTATAAGTAAGCAAATGGCGAATAGTGGGAGCAGGTGCGTGGGAATACGAACCGTTACTATCGTTAAAGGCGCAGCCTTGGAGCGCGGCCAGAACGCCTGCGCATATGCGGCTGTTGATAAACATAGAATTGTCCCAACCAGCTGAGCAGCCCGCAGTGCGTACCACCTCTTGGGATACTTGGTCACTGGGAAGTGCTCCCGGCCAGGAATCTTTCGCTCCACCGGGATCGCGTTCGTTAGATTCACTGAGGCCATTGTGATAGGAATCAGAGCAGTCCCAATGAGGTGAATTTTGGAGACGGCAGGTGGCCTACTCGCTCCAGCACTCGCAGTCGGGTAAACGACAGGCAAATCCAACAGCTCTTCTAGGGCAAGGGGTGAACATGGCTTGCTTCATCCTGATATAGACCCTTGAGGCAACCCGTAATACAAGGTCTGGGGAATTCCGACCGGGGCAAACAAGGGACCTATGTATTGGTATAGAAACACTGGTGACGGTTGTGAAGTTTCGTGTAAGCCATCTACATTGGACGTCGTCAAAGCCTTGTAACAACCAAGAGAAAGCCAAGATGTGTTAACTGAGAAAGATCCCCAGAATGGGTCTGTGTCTAAGCTATTTAGGGTGTAGCGTACGAAACATCCCCGATAAATGCTTGGGGCCTTGGCACTGATGATATCAAAGACGGCAATGGATGGCCTCGGTGCTGTCGAAATGCTAGTTATAACGGAGAAAAGTCGTAGGATAGTGGCAAACGGGATGTTGGAGATGCAAATGCTGCACAAAAAAAAAACGTTACAGGCTGAGCCGTTACCCATCCGTGAAAGCTTAGATTATACCGACGGATTCCATTGGTATTTGGTGACCAGAAATCGTGATATGCCGATGTTTGAGTCACTATTCAGTCCGACCATTGTACCCACTAACCCCCCAGCTGTTGCGAAGGTTGGCTTTGACATGTAGTTAAACGCTCTACGATGAGAAGGTGCCAGATGCAGGTCTGTCTTCCGAAACTTCTTTTTTTACATATATCAAAGCGCTCGCTTCCCCAAATTGTTTAGGCGATACTATCCGTTGGGTGCATAGCGCGGGCCCCGCCGCCGCCAAGTCCGGCCAAGTTTAGGGGTTCACGGCTGACACCGAGACGCGGCGCCAAGCATCGTGCGATGGTATTTGAGAATGGAGAACTAATGCTTTGGTTGCCACGACACGGCCACGATAGGAAGACAACTGTTCCAATGTTTGCACCTAGAGACAGTAAAGGGGCCCGATTGATTTGATTTCACTTCATGTTCCCCAATTCATCCTGACGGCTGGCTCAAGATGGAAAACGACTTGTCGAGCGATGCCAGGGGATTCATCTGAAAGAGGCCGTCGGTGCACGCAGTCATGACCACTCCCGCGGCTCTAGGCAAGTTTCCACCCGTTAAGATGTCGAACATGAGAACAGCTCTCAGGGATCGAACGTGGAAGGCCTCCACAATCGGCTTGCACAGACCAACCAGCTTCCCCTTCTCCCCCCACCCCCCAGCGCCGCGACGAACGGGAACGTGCCTCTTCACTTTCAGGGTCTCAGGAACCCTCAGGGGTCATGTCCTAGAGTTTTCATACCGTGCCAGCGAGAAGGAAAAGGCAGTAGAGGCGGCAGATTCTAGGCCCACGCCGGCCCATGTTTGGCCCACAAAGTTGATCCGCGCTTTGGAGAGTGTCGACGTCAACTTGAGGCTTGACCGTCGGTCAATCGACCCGGTGCGCACAGAAACAACGCGACGATCTAGCGATGTAAAAGTGGCGTCTAGGACCACCTGTTGACAAACCGCCAAGACTTGCCAAGTTTTGAGCGCGATTGCCACGTCGCCCTGATACACCTTCGCTGTCGCATCCTTGCTGTGCTCAATTGTGTCCGGAAGTCCGGACGGGCCGCGACCCAGCGCCACGGATCGCCCGTGTAGCCTTACCGCCAAGCTATCGGATCAGTTTGGTGCGACTCGTGCACTAGGGGGGTCTAGAAATTTCGACCCGGCGCGCACTGATGTCCGATGACGAGGCACTCAGTGGGCCATGCCCGAGCTACACCCGGCGCCTGCTGGGGCTAACGGCGACGACAATGATTGTGCCGGTAGTCACGTGCGTTGACTCCTTCTGTCAAAGAATCCGATTGACAGCTGGCCCGTAGGATGTTGGGGATTCTCCGGCAGATTCAGCACGTAAGATATAGCCGAGATTAATCTCTTCGTTTCTCCGCCTGATCAAGAAGAACCACTCAAAGAAAGGGTTATATATCGAGGGGTGGGCTTTCATATACTACTTGCTTGCTTGCTTGCTTGTATCGAACTCTGAGACGCGCAGAAGTGAGAGACTATATCCTCAATCTTTCGGTAATTAATATGTGCCGTTCATCGTCCAGTCATCTATTACATGTACGTACTGGAGGTCGCTAAAAGGCGGGGCATCTGATGGAGGCAATGGTCTCTCATCTAGCTAGGGGATCATGTCTTACATAGATGCTTGGGATACCGTGAGCGGTCACAGATACGAAGGAGAGGACCTACAGATCTGTGGGACCAGGTCTCCCCATAGGCACAAATAGAACCAAGATTGACCCCCTACATTAGTGCCAAGTCGGTGTGACGCCAGTGGCAGGCCTGTCAACCCTCGCTGTAATTGAAGTATGAGCTGTGGAGAAGCCCCAGGGTCTCTCGAGCCACAATTTTCGGATGATGTCGGAGGTGATATAAATCTTGTTCGCAAATATGGCATGGAGCTATGGCCTTGAGGCCATCGGACTCGAATCCCTCGTCATGCAGCAACTTGTTTAAGGTTCTGTGACCTCAAGCTCTTTATATATCAACAAGTTGTGTGTCTCCTATTAGGAAGCTCGAAAGAGAGGGGATCAATCTCACATTTAACGACGACATGTGTGAGAGCGCAGTCTCCAGAATCCCCACTGTCTTCCACTCCTGCTCATTTCAGGGGTTTGTGATGCATCTCTTCCTTGCGCCGACGTGCTCCTTAGCCACCTTGAATGCTGCATCTATCTGTCAAATGCGAACTTGCCGACAGTCTTTAATTCCGCAGCAGACCTCGGCTTCAGTACTCCAGCCTTGGCCATCGGTTGACTATATCAAGAGCTTATGTTATGATACGGGTGTGCGACAGTCTAGTCCTACGGTATAGTGAAATTACACGCTTTAACAACATGCTATATCTTCATTGTGGTAATTGAAGGATGTAGATATGTGTACAGCTGTTAGCAGATATAGGCACTCAACTTCAAGATCAGCGAGCAATAGATGAGCAAGAATATTCCAATATTTATCTATACCTAGATAACTCTTAGCTACGAGCTGGCGAAGAGGCAGCATGAGAGATAGATGGCTTCGGGTGGTCTTTTAAAAGACTGTTTTGACTCACCGACATCTCTCACTCCTGCCTAAATTTGAGGGTTTATGATGCAGAGTTTCCCGGCATCAGCATGCTCCTTGGCCGTCTTGAAGGCTGTATCTATCTGGTAAAGGCCGAACTTGCCGACAATCTCTATTTTGGCGGCAGACCCCAACTTCAGCACTCCGGCCTCGGCCATGGCGATAAGCTCTCGCACGTCCTGGCGCTCGTACATGTAACGGCCCGAGATCGTCAGGTTCTTCCACACGGCCATCTGGTAAGGCATGGCTAAGTCGTTGCTCAACAGACCCATTAGGCAGGCGCGGCCATACTGCCGCAAAGCCATGAAACAGCTTCGCACATGCGTAGATGCGGCCGCGGCGGGAGGCGAGAGATCGAGATATGCGTCAACGGGGCCTCCTTGCTTAATAGCCGCTGCGTCCTCCTCTGTGTTGCCGGAAATTTGTACGATCGTCACGCTTGGGTACTTGGAGCGCAGCGATTCGAGCTTGACGAGATTGCGGCCTACGGCAATCACGCTGGCACCCATGGCTGTAGCGATTCCGACGGCCGCGCCGCTGAAGCTACCGGTGGCTGGGGCGACAACCAGTCGCTCACCGGCCCGGAGGCCAAGACTGCGGAGCCCTCCGTATGGAACCACCTGTGAAGCCAGGTACAGGAGGTCATCGGTGCTATACCCTAATCCGTTCCGCGCTGGCGGGCCGCAGAGCCTGGCCTCATTCAGCGCCCAGGTATTCTCCAACGGTGACCTCACATATTCGGCGAAGGTCCCGTTGCGCCAGGTCTTGGCCAGTCTCTTAGCAGCTGGCGTGAGACCCTCGAAAATTCCGAACACGATCTCGGTCATAGGATCGTCCCGGCCGCGAATGAAGGGCTCCAGCATGACTAACTGGCCCTCCGCCAAGGCGCAGGCGTCCTCGCTGACGGCGGCAACGCGGCCGATCGCTCGGGGTCCAGGCACGTACGGTGTGGGATAGGTCATGAATGGGCTGGAGAGCGCATGCTCAATGCTCTTGTCGACGATGCTGGCGAGAACCTTTACTACAACACTGCCGGTCTCTGCTGTTGGCGTTGGCACTATCTTAACCTCGAGCGGCTTGCCCTTCTCCTCGCAAATAAGAGCCCGCATAGTTGTCGGCAAAGACATCTTTAGAATAGAAATCGAATGTGTAGGAGAAAGAGGTGAAAATTTGGAGTTCTGTGAATTGGCTACGGAAACTGTCTCTTAGAGGCGCCGAGGGACGATTGTCCGCACCTCTTTATACTTTCTACACACTCGCTTGATTGATTTAACACGATAATGGAGCCGAGATAAATCGGTAGTATCGATTCAATTGTTCCACCTGCCACCGCGTCATGCACTGGCCACCGACGAGGAAAATAGCCTGGAGGTGAGCTCGATGAACGCGGCCCTGGAACTCACCGACACAAATACGATTTGAGGTTAGCGCCGTCTTGGTACGGTTTTGGGTTAGACCTCTCTGAAATACGATTTCAGGCTAGCTCCGTGGCACCAGCATGCGGTTCTTGTGCAACTGGCTTTGTAATCCGGCAGTTCGGGAACTAGCTGTTCAACCTTTGAGAGCAAAGCTTCCCGGCTCATAATCCGAGTGCATGAGCCCCGTTCTACACGATCCAACATTTGGGCGTAAGAGACTAAGCGAAGAAAGGGCCGTTTCGAGAACAGATGGAGAGAAAACGAAAGCCCCACTCCAAATCTCGTAAGGGGTGTGGCAATTGTAAGCTGAGGAAGATCAAGGTAAGCTGGACCCTGGGCAGGTAGCTGCCTTGACCTGTTTTGGCTGCGCCCTCCAGGTGTGCTAATCGGATGACTGCTCCGTCAGTGCGATGAGGCCAAGCCAACCTGCCAAAGATGTGCCGCCTTTGGCGTTTCCTGCAATTACATTGTCAAGGCCCCTGACCTGCAGCCGTCTGGCTATGGAGTCTTCTTCCTTGATATGCCCCTCAGAGACCAGCAGCTCGGCTTCGTAAACTCTTTTCTAGCCAGAGTGGACGACAGCTCGCGGACAAATGACTCAGCTTGCCAGCTTAGCACCGCAAATTTGGCAGTCCTCAACCGGTTTCACCGAAGAACCAGCCTTACCCTAGGCACAGAACGCTCCCGGGGCGTGTACCAGAGCCAGTCAATCAGGCTCGCCTGCTCAGTAGGTTCCCTTCTTCATCTTTCCTACGCGATAGCTCTAAACTCAACTGTTACCGGGTCATAGCATCGGTTTTTCCTGCACGCAGCCTTGGCTTTCACCATGATGCACGACCGATACTTGCTGAATTGCCTGGACACGACAATTTCCACGGAAGAAGTGTATCATCGCCATCAAGGGCTGGCATTGTTTAGTCAAAAGCTCTCAAAGCCGAAGTCGCTTACTTCCTCTGAGCGTGATGCGCTCTGGGTCACCTCTTATATGCTTGCAATCATTTCGCTCGCATCCATTGACTCGACTAAGCCCGAGGAAGCATGGCCACTTAAACCTTCCTCACATGACGATCTTGATTGGCTACACATGGTGGGTGGGAAGAGGGAAGTCTGGAGGATCGCCGATCTCACGCGGCACGACAGCGTCTTTCACCTCCTCGTGACAGAAAAGTTGGATGAAGGGGAGTTCTGGGCGGTCAAACCGTCGCATCAAGAGCTGGAATTCCTTCCTGGAGAGTTCCTTGAGCTTCTTGGACTCTCCGAGAAGCAAGAAAGGTCAACAAGTCCGTACTATACAACAGCGTTAGCCATGTCGGATGTCATGGGTCTGAAATGCAACCAAAAGAGCGTCCGCCGCTTCGTCCCTGTACTCTTTGAGATGGCCGGAGAGCCCCGCCATCTCTTGGAGAGAAAGGAGCCTGGTGCTTTGCTGCTCCTCGCTTACTGGCACGCGAAGATCGCAGAGTATCGGCAGTGGTGGATTTGGCGGAGAGCTGTACTCGAGTGCCAGGCCATATGCATCTACCTGGAACGATTTCACCCTCAACTGCCGAATCTCCAGCGAATGCTTCATTTTCCCAAGTCGGCGTGCGGACTTATTGTGCCCACGTAGTATTCAGTTATCTAGAGTATTGTAAGCCCATCAAAACCTTGACCTTTAAACATATAGCAGCCCCTCTCACGCACGTTCTTGCGCGAGCCGATCCCGCCGCTTGGCACTCTGTAAATACCTGCTGGGAAATGTATAGCGCCTTTTGTCCCGTGATAGAAAGCACAGCTCCATTGGAATTTTTTCAGCGGCTCTTGGATTTTGATTCGTGCGCATGGCGACCTGGAGAACGCCGCTAGTGCCTTGGCACTCCGGTGGGGGTCTCAGGCACTCCGGCGGGGTTTTGGAGTGGTATTAGCCCCCCCTGAACCTGCGCAGCGATCCCGGCGGGGATCCTCTCGGCTTACACAGGGCCCCGTTCCAACCTCGAGAATATGAATGGAACCCGACGGGGACGCAATAACTGAGCTGGATAGGGCTTATCTGGCGTCAGCGGGAATGTGCCTATGGGGGCGCTAGGAGCCCGATGCCGGCGGAAGAGATAAGTGTGCCACTGCGGTTGTTCATAAGTACCAAGCCAACGCCCAAAGGCACTGTAGATGGATGGGTAGTTATTTCTGAGCTAGTTATTTCTGAGCTTTTCTGTAGACATCGCAGGGCCACGATACATGACAATAAAATGCTCTCGGATCAGGGAGGTCGTTTAGTCTACCGCTACGATGCCGAGGAAGTATGGGTAGAAGCTTGGGGCGAGAATTCCCTCAGAGTCAGGGCCACCAAGACGGCGCATATGCCCGTTGAAGACTGGGCGTTGCAGAAGCCAGCCCCCGCTGCCACTGATATATCGATACTGCCCGATTCGGCCTCAATATCCTGTGGAAAGATAAAAGCTGTGATTACCAAGCAGGGAAAGCTCTCCATCTACAACAGCAACGGAAACATTCTTCTTGAGGAGTATACCCGAAACCGCCGGGATCTGCTGGATCCCAAATGCAGCGCTATCGAGGTAGAAGCCCGAGAGTTCAAACCGATTCTGGGGGGGGACTATCATCTGACAACCCGTTTCGAATCTCTTGATCCAAAGGAGCAGATATTCGGAATGGGCCAGTACCAACAACCGTCCCTTGACCTGAAAGGCCACGACCTCGAGCTTGCGCACCGGAATTCCCAATCAAGCGTCCCCTTCGCCCTCTCATCACGAGGTTACGGTTTCTTGTGGAACAACCCTGCCATCGGTCGTGCCGTGCTCGGCAAGAACACCATGAGTTTTGAAGCATTCTCGACAAAAGTGATGGATTATTGGGTCGTTGCCGGGGACACTCCAGCGGAGATAGAGGAAGCTTATGCCAAGGCAACTGGAACTGTTCCCATGATGCCCGAATTCGGACTCGGATTCTGGCAGTGCAAGCTACGCTACCAGACGCAGAACGAGCTACTTGAGGTCGCCCGGGAATACAAGAGACGAAAGCTCCCTATAGATCTGATCGTTATTGACTTCTTCCACTGGCCTAAGCAAGGCGAGTGGAAATTTGATCCAGTGTACTGGCCGGATCCAGGTAAGCCCGGGTGGCCCGAATCAGGTGTAAGTTCATGTACGGAAAGGGCGCTGACATGCTGCTACAGACGCAATGGTTAGAGAACTTGAGGAGATGAAGATCGAGTTGATGGTGTCTATCTGGCCGACGGTGGACAAAAAGTCGGAGAATTACCATGACATGCTTGAGATGGGGTACCTCATCCGCGTGGACCGTGGCGTACGCACAGGATTGGACTTCGAGGGCGAGACCATTCACTTCGATGCAACGAACCCGGCTGCCCGGAAGTACGTCTGGTCGAAGGCAAAAGACAACTACTACTCGAAAGGAATCAAGGTATTTTGGCTCGACGAGGCAGAGCCAGAGTACACAGCCTACGACTTCGACAACTATCGGTACCATCTTGGCCCCAACCTGGCTATTGGCAATATATATCCCCGAGAGTATGCGCGTGCCTTCTACGAAGGGATGGAGGCCGAAGGCCAAGGCAACATTGTGAACCTTGTCCGCTGCTCATGGGCTGGGGCACAGAAGTACGGGTCTCTGGTGTGGAGCGGGGACATTGCCTCCTCGTGGGCGAGCTTCCGGAACCAGTTGGCCGCCGGGCTCAACATGGGCATCGCCGGCTTTCCCTGGTGGACCACCGACATAGGGGGCTTTCACGGCGGAGATCCGAATGATGCCCACTTCCGAGAGCTATTCGTCCGCTGGTTCCAGTGGGGTGCGTTCTGCCCCGTTATGAGGCTACACGGGGATAGAGAGCCCCGACAGCCTCAGCAGGGCACAACCGGAGGAGCGAGCTGCTTCAGTGGCGCCGCCAACGAGGTTTGGTCATACGGGCCTGAGGTATATGAGATCTGCAAGACGTACATGCTGATTCGTGAGGAGCTACGGGACTATACGCGAGGGCTAATGAGGGAGGCTCATGAGCGAGGCACTCCGGTGATTAGGCCCTGCTTCTACGTGTTCCCGTATGATGCGGCCTGTTGGGAGATCGAAGAGCAGTATATGTATGGGGACAAATATCTGTGTGCTCCGGTGATGAAATTTGGTCAGCGGAAGATCAAAGTGTATCTCCCGGTGCTTAAGAGTGGTACCTGGAGTTTGTTAAACGGGCATGAAATATACACTGGAGGATCAGAGGTCGAGGTAGATTGTCCACTTGAGACAATGCCCGTATTTGTTAAGCAGGAGGCAACCTAAGTCAAATTGCGCAAAGCAGCTCGAAATGAAGCTTAAATATGTTCAAGCCGGCTCGTCGCTGTTCATTTGCCACCCTGCCCCCCCTTCCTTAAGAAGCTTCTGTAGAGAATGTGCATACACACGCTCTATCCCCCACGCATCCGAATCTGCCGACTGAAACCCAATCCCAGTCTCATTAACAGGAGATGCTTCCCGGTTGACAGACGGGGTAGCTCCGACCAACAGCCTAATACCTTCTTGTAAAATTTTCGACGGCGCACCTTGGCTACATATGCTTCCAACCCGATGCATGTAGCCCTTCATCTTGTGGCCACTTTGAACATAGGTTTGAACAATTTCGTCGTCGCAAGGGCGGTCCAGGTGGATGAAGAGTGGCTCTGGGTCCGGATCGTTTCCGTAAGAACCCGATATCGTCGAAATACTCTCTAGCGAGGCGTCTAGGCGTTGTCCACTATCTGCAGATGCCTGCTCCTCGCTTTCTCCACTTCGCCTGACGGACTGGGTCGTGACACTATATGCCCAGATCGCTAACGTGGCGATGTAAATACCGAAGGGCTCGAGGATGCAATCTGTGCTGTACCTTCGTACATGCCAGAGAAGAGCCCCGGCATGAACCACTGACAGCCTCGCTTTGAACTGATCACGGATCGCCCATTGTGTAACATGGCTTCGCGCTAGGGTTATCTTCGCGTTATTTCCTCTTTCGTGGCCCACGGGACTTGGGATCAGTGCCTCGAGATGTACTGTCGGGGTGAGGAGTATCAATCTGGCAATATGGAGTTGAAGAATCGTGGGATGTTCCCAGCCGGCACGTTGAGCAGCTTTGGCATTAGCAGCCCAGTGAAGAATATCTAAGCTGTCGCACGCGCCGTTTCTCCATCCTGACAGCAGCGCTGTTGCCGGCGGCCAAGACTCTTGAACCCGATACTCCTTAATCCGAGGATATGTTCTGGCGCTCGGCGTCCAAACTGATAACTGCGTCTGGCTGTGGTAGTAGATCTCGCGCGTCCTTCGACAGATTGCGTTGACTAAAACGGTGGCGGCAAACTCGCCGATGTTTGCGGGGAGCTTCTTTTCCATGTAGAGCATTTCTAAAGCTTCGGGAAGCATCATCATTGACGTGGACTGGTATGACTTGATGCTTTCGACAGATGGTTTCCCCCAGACCTCTTCAGGGCACGGTAAAGGTGCACATGCATCTGCGGTCTGCATCATAGGCCTGGAATGAGACTCGTACGCAATCAAGAAGTCAACAACCTCAAGTGATGTCAGTTATGCCTTCTCGAGTAGGAGAGTTCTAAATCATATACTAACCCAAATCATGAAGCCGGTTCGGAGCTTAGATTCATCCATCAGCCAACGTTCAACAAAAGAGGAGCTATCGACTGATTCCGAGTCGTTATTATTCACTTCTCGGAAGTCCAATAGATGTAGGGCATTAGCAGCTTCAACCAAATACGATCTCTCAAACGCAGCCCGCCTCATCGAATTGGGTCTACCGCTGTAGAATAAGCAAACGCAGTTTAAGATGGACGCCTGGATTGCACTAATATTATCCATGAAGTTTCCTTTGTTGACTGGAGCTGTAGAATGCGCTAGATCTTCTAACGGCTCTGCGTAAAAACGATGTTGCAGAACTGAACGGAGGATGCGGGATAGCTTCTCCTTGTCTTGGGTGCCTGGCTTCCCAATGTAGCTGGCACCGACAGCAGCTACTGCTAAGAGGAGAACTCCATCGCCGTCGAGCTGGGCCAAAGAGTTCGCTTGAACAAATGGAAAGACTGGGTGGAATTTGTCAAAGTACAGTTTGACGAAAACTGCCATGTGATTTAACGGAGGGATGCATGACAGATCAAGGAAGAAGCCGCTTGCTTCGCTCGAGCTCTGGAGCTTTTGAAGCAGATGGTTGTAAGTTCCAGGGCTTATTGTGTTCCGTCGTGCATCTTCGACTGCGTCTAGGCTCGAGGGCGACGTGGCCATGGCTTCAGACAGTGTTGTAATATCTGCTCTTGATCGTCGTTCATGTGACATTCCCTTGAATGGTGCTCTTGCGCCAGTCCCGTCAACATAGTATTTTGATGATGTCGAGAGATTGCTGCCGTTATCGGTCTGGCCTCCTTCTGAGACAGAGACGGCTCGTTCAATCGTCCGGTGCGTAAAGGGGTAATCCGGATGTCGTGTCGCCTCGGCCGGTGTCAAGGCTATCGGATTATCGAGCCCGGTCTGCCAATGGCGCTCTTCGATTGATTCCGGTTGTGTCGGGTCAACTGTGAAGGGAGGCAGAGATGGTGCTGACGCGACTGGATATCCGAGCATTGAAAGCTGCAGGTCCCAGTCTCTCATCATGGCATCATCTGGAGACATCCAATTAACAGCCAAAGGAAGTCCTTGGTAGAAACTTCGTGCGGTATCAAGCCCAGAAAATGCGTTGGGGTCACCACCCGCTTGGCCAGGTTGACTCTCGAACCGTGCGACATCGACGGTGTTGGCCAAGGAGGCCCCCCAAGACACTTCTCGCGGGTCGGATGCAGAAGGCACGCCATCCACTTCCACTACTGGGCCTTCAAACCTCCCCACGAGGTCATGTGAGATATCCGCGACCTCCTCGCTCTCGTCGTTCGGGATGTTGGCGGCGGTGTCGCTGCCATTGGGGTCCTCTAATTCGGCATGAACGGTCGCTCCACGGCCGAATGCAGCGCGGCGCTTATTCGGCCGGGGGTATTCACAGGAAAGACTCTTCTCCGAGCATCTCCTACATGGCGCGCCCCTAGAGCATCGCACCCGGCTTGCCGCACACTCTAGGCAGGCTCTCGGTGCGCCTGATGCCCTGGATCTCTCTGCCTCGACTTCATGAAATGCAGTATGGCGATTGAGGATGTCTCTAAACAAGCCTAATTAGCACTTCCAAGGCAAAACCGCAGCTTTGTGGGCATTAGGCCACAGGAGGGTGTGCCCTACTGTCTTGCAAAGTGCTTCCCGCATGTCGGACACCCGAAGGGCCTTTCGCGTGTATGGCTCCGCACATGGCGAGTGAGATGCTCGTGGCGGGAAAATGTTCGTTGGCAGAAGCTACATTGATGTGGCAGGGATGAAGCATCGGCATCACTCTGAACAGACAGCTCCATAGGCTATGGTATTAAAGTAGATGCACGATGCACGATACGACACGGCACAACGCGTTCCAGTTGAAGAGAGGTGAATGGTAGTACTCTCCACAGGGTAGTCAGCCTAGCGTGTTGTGATTCGGGCGGAGAAGCACACTGTGGGATGCGGGGTTATATGCATGTACAGGGGGTCATTTTAGGGGCTCGGCCGGTCGCTAGTGCTGTTGCCGAGGGGGTCCACCCGGCTAGAAGTGTATTGGGCCGATAGCCAATCGGTATCGACTTCGCTATCAACCCTTCCAGTACAATGGACACAATGAAGCGCGTCTTGGTGTGTGGCCAACCAGCTCTCCATCTCTTTCTCCTGTAGGAAATGAGTGCGAAATTGGATTCTATGGCTTAAATGGCAAACAGAAATATATTTTCTTCGCTATGGATTACTATCAAGGTTGTGCAATGTACTCAATCTCAATCAGGGTGCCTTCTCCGGGGGCTACCGCTTGGAGGCAGGAACGAGCCGGCATCAGCTGTGGCAGGAAGTCGACATATGCGTCGCTCATGGGAGCAAAATCTTTCATGCCTACGAGGTAGACGTTAAATTTAACCAGGATCCTGACAGCTCAAGAACCTCCTTGTGATTCTGGAGGGCAGTTTTCTGTGAGTTGTCAATTGCCAACATTGGCCACTAGCCTGAGAAGCGTGAAAGGCTATTCTCCATCTCTGAGGGAGGATATCTCTTGCCGTCGCCTCCTTGATATCCCCTTCGCCTATTTGTCCGGAGCAGCATATAAAACTAGGGACCTTGACGGTAGGGCCGGGGGTTAGGGTATCAGCCTTAGCTAGGACAGCGAAGTTGGGCAATATACTCAATGGCCCGTTTACCAAAACAACTCATAGTTGTGTGCTTTGGACGGAAACTTTTCGGTACAATCAAGTTGTCGCGGCATTTTCTTGGTGGCAATGACTGGGATGATTAGGTGACGGAAGTAAAGGATAAGTCTTGGTCGGTCGAGGCAAATGAGATGCAAATGCAAAGCCAAATAACTAAGGCAGTTATTTGTATATTTCGTTCATGTCTTTTCACCTTGTAGCAGGTAACTACTATGTGCTATTTCCACCTTTATCTACAAGTCACGCATCTATGGCTCATTCAGATTCATTCGTCCGACTGGCCGCTAAGTCCTTCTGCCGGTCGGTGGACTTAGCGCTACTTCAACCCAACACCTATCCGATCGGTCAGCAAGTCCCTTCGCCGGCTGACTAGATTTGTATGGACTAGCTGATGCTGCCCTTAAGTTGAGTATTAATTACATCGATTTCCTTTTTTTTCCCCTCTGTCGATGAGTTCGTAGCTTCCTCTCTCGTTCCACTGTAGATATAGCATGGATTAAGTTCAAATTCTTTGGTTTGTACCAAGTTTGAGGAAGGTTCACGCAGTGGAACCTTCGAGCTGTTGATCCTTCTTGAGTGGGACGTTTGAGGTATAGAAAAGATTACTGTTGGACTATTGGACATTGCGGCTAAAGATATTTTTGTAATAACTTTCTATCTTTCATCCGCCTGGCTTCTCTGTAATCCAACCGAAGTTGAGATACGCGGTGGCGGGCTACTAGAGGTACGTACCTAATCGCGGGTTAGATCGTACCGCCATGCGTAGGTATTGCTCCCTCGACACTGCACGGGGGGTTTGCGGGGGTTCAGATCCTTTGGTCCACAACTTCCGTAGGCCAGCGAGATCGGGACGTGCGGCGATCGCTGAGCGAGCAATCAACCCCAACTCTTGTGCAGCGCATACCCCGACCGTAAGGCGAGTGACGCGCCTTCTTGAAGATTCTCAACCTTTGTCACGCGACAGAACTCTCCGGCGGGGTGCAGAGCTAGCCGGTCAAGCCAACCAGACTCCTCGACAAGCCTGAGATCCAAGGCCACAGTGCCAAGCGGGATGGCCCCGCCGGAGGCACTGTGTTGCTACCCCAGATTCAGCCCCACCCATGTTCCTCCGGTGGGGATAGTCGCAGAGGTTGCGATGAGTGTTTGCGGGGTTGGGGCTAGCATGATCGTAAGATGCCGGGGGTGGCTGACTGCTCTCCAATTGGTCTGGGGTGTTGGGTCACCAACTGTGGCACGCGGTCTGGCCCAGAGAGGTGCAACATGCCTTGGCGCCTGCCCGTCACCACTGTATATAAGGTGATAGCGGGTCTAGACGTAGCTCCCGAGGGCAACAAGCCTTTAGTCTCGATTCAACCTTCTGAGATTGTGCGCGTCTGTTGACCCTCCAGGATGGCTAGCCACGATGAAAAGTCCCATGCCGTGGAGCAGGAGAATGCTCCCCCGAGCACGGCAAAAGACACCATACTAGCCCAGCAGGCGGCCGAGGCCGAGCACGCCCTCACTTTCGCGGCAGCAATACGCAAGTACCCCAAGGCAGTCATTTGGTCGGTTCTTCTTTCCACTTGCATCATCATGGAAGGATACGACATTGTCTTGATGTCCTCCTTCTTCGCCCAGCCAAGCTTTTCCAAGCGCTTTGGGGACTACGATCCAGGGACGGACTCATATCAGATTTCGGCATCTTGGCAAAATGGCCTGTCCAACGCCGTGAGCGTTGGCACCATCGTTGGGGCGTTTGCGAATGGCTATTTTACTCACAAATTTGGCTATCGGAAGGTCTTGCTTGCCTCCCTGGCTCTCATTGTCGCCTTTATATTCATTTCCTTCTTTGCACCTAATCTCGCTGTTTTACTTGTCGGCGAATTCCTCTGTGGTATTCCCTGGGGTGTGTTCGCGACTATGGTACGTTTTCTCTCTCTGGCACAAATGCGGATTCTCGTAGACAGGATGATCGCAAAACCTCGGAATCATGCCCGTCCTACCATCCAGCTCGTTTATTCCCTACGCTATACTGTCGTCGACGTGACCGATTGCTGACTCGGGGCGGAACCAGGCCCCCGCATACGCTTCGGAGGTGTGCCCCATGGCCTTGCGAGGCTACCTGACCGTCTACGTCAACCTCTGCTGGGCACTTGGCCAGTTGATCTCCGCTGGGGTCCAGGCTGGATTTTCTAATAACGATACTGAGTGGTCATATCGCGTTCCGTTCGCCATTCAGTGGGCATGGCCTGTTCCACTCTTTATTGTCCTCTGGTTGGCACCAGAGTCACCCTGGTACTATGTGCGGAGAGAAATGTACCCAGAGGCCGAGAGGAGCCTCGCTCGACTCTCCTCGGCCAACGAGAACCACAAACAAACGCTGGCCATGATGGTTCATACCAACGATCTAGAGCAGTCAATTACCTCTGGGACTTCCTACTCGGATTGCTTCCGCGGCATCGACCGGTATCGGACCGAGATTGCGTGCATGGCATTCGCTGCGCAGCCTTTTTGTGGTTCGGCTATGGGAGGGACGCCGACCTACTTCTTCGTCCAAGCGGGACTGCCAACGTCTATCTCATTTCAGATGTCGGTTGGTGGGCTCGGCATTGCTTCGGTCGGAACCATCATCTCCTGGTTCCTCATGACTCGTTTCGGTCGCCGTACTCTGTACCTCTGGGGCCTGGGATTGCTAACGCTCATCCTCTTGCTAGTCGGCTTCATCAGCGTCGGGGCTCCGGATTCTACCGCCGGGAATTACGCTCAGGCGTCCATGATGCTCCTTTGGCTGTTGGTATACTACATGACGGTTGGTCCAATCTGCTATGCAATTATCAGCGAGGTCTCGTCGACGCGCCTACGCAACAAGACCGTATGCCTCAGCCGCATCGCATACTACATCGCACAAATCATCTGCAACGTCGTCAATCCGTACATGCTGAATCCGACTGCCGGAAACTGGCGGGGTAAGACTGGATTCTTCTGGGGCGCGTGGGCCTTTCTCTTCATGGTGTGGACGTGGTTTCGCCTGCCGGAGACGAAAGATAAGACGTATGAGGAATTGGATATATTGTTTGCGCGCCACGTCAAAGCCCGCGAATTTTCATTGTACAGGGTGGATGCTTACGCGGAAGGGGAGGAGAGCTTGATGAAACGGAAGTAGGCCCCATTCGGCCCTTAGTGGACAAATAGTACCGAGGTACCTTGCATGGAGGCTTGCTCTATAGTCCCAGATAAGCGGATGCACCGAAAGGGCAAATAAGCTAGTCCTATAGGCGGGGGCGCCGAAAACCACATTATTGATGCGCTCCTGACCCGCTAATTACATTCCGACACTCTGTTCTCGCCGCCTCAAACCCAATTCCACCTCTGCCGCTCCCTCCAGCAAGAACGACACCCTATCCGCAGACTTTCCGTAGTTCGAAATCGATAGCGCCACTGCAATCTCTTCTCTCGGACTGGAAAATGACAGGAGACCTTGCTAGTGGTCTCAGCAAGCTAGAGCTTCTCCCAACAGAAGTTCTCGGTCGAGTTATCGATGATCTCGACGTCTCGCGCCATTCTGATCTCACTCGGCTGTTGAGATCTAGCGGATTCTTGAAGCAGCGCCTCGAACCTGAGTTATACTCGCGCACCGACGTCCAACATCAGGCGATGCGATGGGCCTGCATTTCTGGCAACACCGACATCATCCGGCTGCTATTGGTCTCATACCATATGCCGCCCAGCACCGTTCAGTTTCTGAATCTTTGTCCCCGCTCAACCGAACCTGAAATTGATAATAACGACGTCGCTACGATCGCCGACCAAGATGATGCACGGCGAACTCTGCACGTGTCTACCCTCTACTTAGCAGCCAAACATCAACATGCCCGAGCCTTCAAGCTTCTCTTGGAGCTTGGGGCACGTTTGGACGATCCTTCTCTACAACTCAAAAGATCCGAGAATTTGGTCCAGGTTCGGCAACTGGTTAATTGCATCTTCTCGCGAGGAACCATCCGCGAAGCTCCAGATCTTGCCCGATCTTATTTCCAGTTCGGCCTCGACTTGCAGGCTAAGGCAGTTGGCCAAGGCCCAGATATATATTGGCCGCTAATCCGGGCAATCAAGGCAAATGCACCCGAAGACATAATTCAAGCTCTCTTAGATCGTGGTGCCTACCCGTCTGGTCAAGTGTACGGTCACTTCGGATATAAAGAATGCATCACCCCCTTGTCCGCCGCAGTTCTCGCCAACTCGCCAAACATATTTCGTCTCCTTCTCGCCTTTAGGACCGAGGAAGTTAATGGCCGAGATCTAATTAAACCTTCACGACGTGCCCTCCATCGCCCTGTCTTCGCATGCGCCTATGCGCTCGCAGTTGCACCAAGTCCGGAAACGCATGCTTCTGTCGTGGCAATGCTGCGGCAGTGCGTCGAAGCAGGCGCAGATCTGAACGCAGTGTCGCCCTTACTCGGGACGAAGAGGTCTTCTTTGCGTACCGGAGAAAGACATAAAGAAGGATGGCAGTGGCTTCGAATCGATGAGTACTACAATGCGACTGCGCTGCACCTCTTCCTGAGCTCGGTCACAGCATGGGAGAGGATACCTAAATACAAGAACGTGGGCACTCCGGAAGAGGGCCGAGGAGGTATATCAACAGTTGATAATCCCAAGTGGAAAATGACGAAGACGGCCGAACCTGAGCCAGTTGACGGTCTACGTGCCCTCATCGCCCTTGGAGCTATCCCGAATCCCGCGAATGCCGAATCGGACACTTCCATGACGAAGGAGGAAAAAGCACCTCGGACACCTTACGGGCCGTTGATGCACTGCCGGTCGCTATCCCCTCTTGAACTCCTGCTCGAGAAATGGGGAACCTACACACTGGCGGCCTATCCATCCTGTGTCTCCATTGTAGAGAAGCTCCTGTCTGCCGGTGCCGCCAAAGATTCTCAGGAGTTTCTTCTCTGCAAATACACCATCCCCATCCAAAGTGCGTACACCGCGATTAAGATGGGAGCAATTGTCGGCGCACGGAACCTAGCGGGACTGCTTGTGAAGGACGTACCTTTCGCTGAGGCAAGCCGTGTTCTCTTCGTCTATGTGGTGACGCTTGTGCGCAGCGAGTATATACTCGGTTTAGCAAGCCGAAGAGTGATCGAAGGGCTTGTGGACTGTCGGGGCGCGGACGTGAATAAGAGGTTCAGCCCGAGTATTGCTGGAATCGATGATGAAGACAGCGAGGACGGTGATATGAGTGAGGGGGGTACAGAGGGGGATACGGAGCAGGGGCATCGGAAAGAAGACGGAAAACAAGACGACGAGACAGCATTGCACCATACATGCTGGGTAATAAATCGTCTCGAGAAATTGGACGGCCGCGACTGGTTAGGGTATTCAGCGGACAGTCGTTCGCCGAATCATCGGCGAAATATCCTCCGGTTGCTGCTCAGCAAGGGGGCGGATCCAGGAATCCTAGTCAGCGGTAAAACAGCCGCTGATGTGCTTTTGGACGGTTTAGAAGAATTAAGCGAGGACTCCCAAGGCTACCTGTTTAGTTTGGCAGGCCTGGTCCGAGGCGAGGATAAAGAGCCCGTGATGATCTTCAATACATGGACAGATGGTTGGGATGCTTGCGTGGTGAAATGATTTGTCATGGGTTGTTTCTTGTCTCATTCCTTGATCTACTGTGTATTTATAACATAGCTAGTTAAAAAAAAATAAAAAATTTCTCCGCGGTAATTAAAAAGCTAGCGTCTTCAAATTTACCGTCATTGTTGATCCCAAAATCAAGCAGCTCGGATACAGGGTGCTTCTAGGGCTAGCAACGACCCAAAAACGCTAACAATGAGCCAAAAAAAAGGCCAATAAATAGGTATCCAAAGGCGGGCCCGTAGGCGTACCTACTGGCCTTCGGATCATAGATGGGCTAGATTGCGTGTTACAATAGTGTTACGAGGCCTAAGGAGACCTAAGGCCGGCTGGCCCGGCGCTGTGCGTCACGAGTGCGATGGACAGTAGAGATGCGAAGTTCCTAGTGCTTTTATTCCACGGCGGGACATATTCTAAGGCTAGAACAATAAGAATTAAATCAAGAGATTGGTTATCATGAGCCATTATGGTGTGCCGAACGGAGTACGGGTTATTCCACAGCGAGGCAAACAGCAGAGACGCCATCAACAAAAAGCTCATTCCTTTCTATCAGACTACAAAAAAACCGGTCCCTTGATAAGGTCTAACGTCTTGTGGCACTACCTCACATCGTCCCCATTATTCCAGCCATAAGGAGGTCACGCGACTCCCCGTGAAGCAGCGCGTCAACTTGAAGCTCCCTCTTGGCGGGCAAGCTACAGGTTGCGCCCTTGCTCTTGATATCATCCACGATATCAAGCTTGTCCTTGACCTTACCCAGCCCCTTCACATCGTCTGCACTCATAGCCCTCCTGATGCTAGCAGCCTTTGCGATAGCAGCAATGTCCATAATGGCTAGCGGGGCTGTGATCAGGCTGAAGATTTCCAGCGGAGCGTTCCCTTTGTTGTTCACGACGTTATAGATGTCCATAGCTGAATCACCAGCAGCTCCAATCAATGCAGCAATGCGGGAAATCCCGGCCAGGGCCGCCACCTCGCCGGCGATCTCGCCGGCAATGGGGATGAAAAAGAAGATGGCAGAGAGGAACCCAAAGATGATAGCCATCATCTTCTCATGGTCAATCTCGTTAGCTACATCCACAACCTGGTTCATACCATCTATAGCGTCCGATATCATGAATATTGGAAGGGAGAGAGCATCGACGAGGTCGTAGGGGTCGCCTTCGTAGTCGCCAGTAGTGACCTGGCTAATAGCGTCGTCGAAGCCATCGCCCCGGAGGTCTGTCAAGCTATTATATGCCTTGGAAACAGTATCCTTGGGGTTCAGCACGTCGTCCTTTCCGTAATTCTTCGGGCCATAGATTCTTAAGCAAATACCGGTTAGTCCGTTTCAGAATACACCATTTCAGGGGAAAAGGGGTGGTAAAAAGGGGGACAGATCCTACCCGATATCCCAGTTCTGCTGACGGCATTCTGCCCAAGTATCACTGGGGGCACACTCCGAATGGTTAATGTCTGTAGGTGCTAGATTGTCTTGCGAGATACCTGTCTCCGAGTAGATATCGGCAAAGAACTGGTCCGCATTCTGAGGGGGTAGCGTCCAGTATACCGTATCGACGATCGGGTCGCCTTGCCCCAGGCCACGTTTGGAGTAATCAGGAGGGCACGGCTCGGACACATTCTGAAATACCGTGTTGATCTCACTAGAGACTTCATGTTAGAATGGAAAACTCGCAAGGGAAGATGGGAGAAGCATGGCGCACTCTAGCACACCGCAGCCGTTTGTTGGCGGCGGAGGGCGATCACGCTTTAGCTTTTTTGTGGGGCTCTTGCAGCAATCGCCGTCGAAGCAATAGGTGCACGAGCCGGCTAACCCGTCACCCTGCTGAGAGCATTTGTCGCAGCCTGAATTTACGTTAATTTCACGCACCTCGTCTGATAGGACCGGGTGGAACACGGATCGGGGCAGACTTACAGAGTCCCTCCTCGCTCACGACGCAAGTGAAGTACTTGTTGCCGTTATCCCGTATGAAGGTGTCCACCTGCTTCGAAGCGCCGCCTACGACGGCACCCGAATATGTATCGAACTTGCCGTCGTACCCGTTCTTCATCAAGTCGTCGTATGCCGTCATCGATGCAGTCAGGTTTGCCTGGAGAAATTGCAAGAGATACTGAGCCGTGCAGTGGTCGGGGATGCTCCCGTCGGCATTCATGGCCTCGAGCGACGCGTAGGTCGCGGAAGCGCAGTCGCCCCAGCCGATGTCACCTGGAGGGAGATAGTCGGTATCATCATCCTGCGTAGTGGGGTCGAAGTCGGTATCGAAGCTCTGGAGATCGACGGCCCAATCGATGGTGCCGGCGAAGTTCAAGGATTGCCAGAAGCCTCGACGGGAGCTCCTGGTGCTTGGAGACATGAATGCCACCCACTGTCCATCTAAAAGGCAAAGTCACGTTCAGCGTTTGCATTCTGTCCCACTCCCTTATGGAGAAACTCACTGTTCCATGTCATGATATCCGAGTTGGAATCGGTATCGTACCACGTCTTAGCATTGTCGGCTGTATCCAGCAACGTGTAGATCTCCCCGTTGGAGATGTATCCGGCTGTGCCCGTGCAGACACCTTCTTCTGCGGTGGAATGATCACGATCACCCGTGAAAGCGCACATAGGGCCACTGCAGGTAGGATCGGCCATACCAAACGATCTTCCATAGCTAGACTCCCCCACAAAGATTTTATTTGAAGGGACACCAGCTTTGGTTACTGCAAACATCTATATCAGCTTGATTTCCGTTAATACGGTTGGAGCATGGCATGGAAGGATTACTCATTGAAAGAGCCAATTCGGTTTCCGTTAGGTTAACTGGAGTCTACATGTCAACAACACGGCCTTGATAGCCGAGTAGCCAGTACTGCAAAGAGTAAACTTACCGTGGCTACGGAGGCAATTGCCAGCGGGGCAGCCGTCAATCGAATACTGGTTTCCTGCATCCCATTGGCCGTGAAGATCGTACGTCATGTAGACGATGTAGTCGAGAGAATCAGACATCAGTTCAATTGGGAATGCTTTAAGATACCAATAGGATGCGGGAGCAGCGATCGACAAGCTCATTCCCGCTGGCAGTTTTCTCCTCAGACTGATGAGAAACTTGAGATAGTTCGGACCATCGGTTTCTAGTCCAGGAGGAATCCCCTCAATGGAATCAGGTGCCTTCCGGTAACAGATTAGCTACTGCCGGCCGTGGTGAAAAACGGGGAAAGGACGTGGTGACTCACACCGGGGTATTCCCAGTCAAAATCAACCCCGTCAAGGATATTGTCGTTCAAGAAGTTGACAATGTTTGTCACAAAGGTATCTCGATTATCAGGAGACATTGCGTCACGTAGGACATTGTCTTTGGTACGAATTAGCCACAGCATCCTAATGCTAGAGGTGTCCGATGGAACATACATGTATCGGCGCTGGTTGAATACCCCCAGCCTCCGAACGAGATGATTCTCTTGACGTTACTCAGCTTGAGAAAGCTATCCCACTGCTTGTAGGTGTCGTTGATTGATGGTTTAAAGCTTGAGTCGAGAGTGCCGAACGCCCAGTGGATATGAGTATACGTGCCATCAGTGTTCGCATTGGCCACCTCGAGGTTCGCGCAAGGGCGATCGAGGTTCCACGACTCCCAGTAGCCAATGCGCTGATATGCCGCAGGTGCAACATCGTTGTTAACGATATCTTGACCGCAGTTGTTGACGCATCCGTTCTTTCCCAGCGGACTATACCCGGGGTTACCATTCGGAGATTTGTATACCGTGCAGACTTTTGTAGTGTTAGCGCACATGCCATCACAAGATATGTAGAGCATGGAAGGGGTTATGGCATACAATCTGAAGTGATACCGCAGTTGCCCCATATGTTGCAGCAGACATTTAGAGGACAAGGATTGAGTTCTGAGATATTGGTACCGGCCGTCGGCCACGCGGTGCCAGGCATTACCGGTCCGCATACGGCGTTCGCGTAGGGAGCCGGGAGCGGTGGCGTGCCATCACTCAGGCAGATGTTGATACCAGCCTGAAGAGAAGGGCAGTCGATCCACGCCCAGGTTTTACCATCATTGAACTTCTCAATATTTGCGGGGGTAAGGCCGTTGCTCAGTGCAATGGAGGAACACGTATCGCCGCCTTGGACGAAGTATGTGAAGCAAGTTCCGTTGTCGTACTGCTTGGGTGTTGGAATCGTACCAGCTGAGCAACACACTTTCTGGTTGGGCATAAGGGTCGAACAGAAGTTGTCGGCTGGATTATACTTCATAAAGTCTGCTCCTGATATACCGCACTGTGAGATACAGCTGTCAATTATTGTCACAAGGCTCTAGGGGGTAGTTATGCTGGGTGCGGGGGGGCTCGCATACCTTGGTTGCCATCGATCCGCACGAGTCTCCTCCTTGAACCGTCGCCGTTGTACAGTCACCTCGCCGGTGCAATTCATGCAGCACGCGGCGAGATACCATCGTGCCGTTTGTGATGGTCGTATTTCCTAGAATCCCAGAACCGTTCTCCCATACGCTCACGCCAGTTAGCTTGCTCTTCGAGCCGCCCAGGTCTGATGAGCAGTTCCCTTGGGCCCACGAGGCCACGTCCTTCTGCACTGCTGCGAGACTCTTCGCACCCTCGGCATGAATTGAAACCCCCACAACTCCTTGGTTGTTGTCGCGTCCATTAATGCCCTGGCAAAGCTGCGCAGTCATCGCAGCCGACCCGCCGTTCTCCTTGATCTCGTGTATCAAACCATCAATGGCCGACGCAACAGTCGCCTTTCCGACAGAGTTGCTAAGATACAACCCCATGGCCGTCCCATTGGAGTAGCCAAATAGCATTGATCTACCGCAGAAAGCTGCGTCCTGCACGGCCTGCTCAGCGCCCTGCAGGATGGCCAGGAGGCTGTCGCCCGCGGAGGCTACGGTGTCACCGCTGCGCTGGAGCTCAAAATCAGCCTTGGTTTCATTGCCAAACTTTAGGCATTCCGATGAGGGCTCATTGCGGCGGCGGAATTTCGTCGAGATAGTAGCCGGCGCTTTGGCTGGTTTGAAGAGCGCATTGACAGTCGTATTGGCGTTGTTTCCGAGCGTGCAGGCTTTCAGCATAACACCCGTCTTAGGATCATCAAGAGGGTTGAAGACGGCAAAATCAACCAGCATCGGCTGGTCACAGTGCTGTAGCCTTTCGACCGAAGAATAGAGTTCCCATTCTCGGGGAGTCTTCTTTTCGGTGCAGGATCGTGGGCAGGGGTGTAGTTGTGTGTAGTATGTCTCCGGCACATCAACTGGGGTGTCCCCGCCGGTCGCGTGAATGAGACCTCCGTTCACATCTCTGGCAGCCTGGATCGGGAGAGCCAGACAGGCCAGAGCGATAGCGGAGATAGCTCTACGGGTGTTTGGTAGACAGCGCATTGTATCAGATGCTAGGAACACGGGCTAGACCAGGTGGCACGAAGTAGAAAGCCCGTGCACCACTGCCTGCTAGGCGGAAGCTTGTCAGGCGTGATGAGCGGCAAAGGAGTGGCTAAGAGTCAAACGACTATCAAAGATTGGGAGCGCATATGCGGTCAATGTACCAGAGCACAGTCATCGCTTTTTGAACTCCTTGGCCTCAACTGCCAAGGTACCGCGGAGCTCCGTCGCTTGAGTTAGGCTAATGCCTTAACCGGGTCTTTGGATAGTTGCAAAACATATCTCCTGTCAGACCTAGCAATACTGATCCTACAGGAGCCAAGAAGTGCGGCTCCAGGTACCCGGTCCTGGATGTGAGCAGGGGCGGGTTGCAGTCAATCTCGCCAGGGCGGCGCGGTAAAAATAGCGCCGGCCCCGTTTAGCAATAGCACCGGCATAATCTGTACCTGCTACTACAATAGGCGGTGCCTAGGCCATACACAGAGATGATGGCACGTGAGCTTTTCCCAATCCTGCCTACATCCGATGCGACGCCGACTAGAATACTCCGTAAGAACGTCTAGATGTAACGAGGTGCTCAGAGTACTGCAGCCAAATCCTAGAAATTGCGACTCGAAGCTGGCTGCATGAGAAAGTAACGCCACTACCCATGCACTGTATAATGAAGAATGTCAGCGTTGCGGCGCTGCCCATGCACAATTCGCTTTGCCACAAGGATCGCTTTTGGGCATCTTCATCTGGGACTACCACCTTAACTAAGTTTGCGTCCTATGCGCTCCGCCAAGTCGCTGCCAAGTCGTTGCCAAGTCATCGCCAAGTCATCGCCAAGCCGCTACCATGCCGCTACCAAGTGCTAACTAAGTCACTGCCAAGCCTGGAGCCACACCCTATACTTGTTGCCAAGCACTGATATTTGACGACATCCCAAGCCTGAGCGTTAGTTTTAGCGACGGACGAACGGCAAAGGCGAGCGCAATAGTCTCTTTTCCGGAACCCAAATAAAGTAGGTAGCAAATAGGCATCCGCTGTGTCTAGCCTCCTGGCAATTCGGCCCTATCGGGCCCCTGTCGACTAGGTCGCATCCAAAATGGAAGCTCAGGCGTATTTTTGTATCTCGGGGCAAGCCAGCTCACTGTCGCATTCTAGGGCGGATTTCCTCGGGCCGCTCGACAAAAGCCGTACCGAGCCCCCTTAATTGCATGGAGAGCGACCCCTTGTCGGGCTAGTTTTTGGACCCCAACGCGCCCCAGAGGGGCAAGGGATAAGCACTGGCAGCCAGATGGCCAATCGCAAGGGTTTTTTCAGCTGGTTCCCCTGCTTTGCAATATACCAGAACTACTGTTCCTGCAGGAATCTGATCGAATCTATCGATGCGCAATGCGATGTCCTGCAAAAGTACTAGGTATTCTAGGTAACTTCCGCACGGGCGCAGCACAGGGGTCAGCCCGGCCTGTGATCCTTCAGGGAATGGAAGATGGCACACTCTCGTTTTCAAGGATGATTTGCTAGCGTCCTATTCTATCTCCCATCAGCCCGAGGGAATAGGCGGCGAGATATGTTGACAGTATCTCCCAACAACTGTCACACTATCTAATAGTTGGCAAACCACCTCGGGAAAGGTCCCTACCTCAAGGTAAGGCAATCATTCGTTCTCCCGGCACGACGTGTCGGTGCTCGCTCCTTCATTTAAATAGCACTCGTTGGCGAATGCTTAGCAGTATGTGGGATCAAGAATAGCCGCAATAGTGTTCGACACTCTGACCAGAACACAGGATCCGACCTTGGGTAAACTATATACTGCATCTTGCCATGAGATTCTCTTCTGTACTCGCCCTTTCTGGGCTTATAGGCTACGCTGCGGCGACTGGATCGAGAGGAGCTGCAGAGAGGCAAGTCATCATTTTCCTAAATCCATGCCAGGCGACATTCTTTTCGTAGCTCGTTGTAGCCGATAGTTCATTCCTCTTCATATCTTGTTTCTGCTCGCCGTATACGTCTTCAGGACTAACCCGAGATCATACAGAGCAGCATACTTCATTGCCTACGTCATGGAGGAGATCTTTGAGGACCCGAAGGACTGGACCATTGCCCCAGGCTGCATTCCTGCAAACGGTGGCCGAGATGGTCTGCTTGGGCAAAAGAAACGCTGCACTTTGATCGAGCTGTGCGACTACCTATGGATCGACCGGCAGGACGCATCCGGGAAGAATATGGGCGACACAAAACCGGTGTTGAAGAACGTCCGCATGACTGCTGCAATGAACAAGATCGAGGATTACACTGCCACCAAGATCATGAACGGGCTCATGGCTGCCACGGAGATCACGGCTAAAGGCACCATCACACTCAATACAGTGCAGCATGGATACGTGGGCGGAACGGATCCATCTAAGCTGTCTGGAGGCAAGGAAACTGACTGGTACAAGGCGAACATGGGAATCGGGGATACCATGGCGAGGGCAAAGGCTGCTATCGTCAAGGCCGGGAAGCAGGACCTATTTAAGCTCTGGACCGACATGGCTCCAGATGCTGTTAACCTTGTCATCGATCTACGCCGCTCAGACGGTAATAAAATTGCGGCGAGCGCTAATGGGATTCCCAACTGGTCCGAAGGCAGGCCAGTCCAAACGAAACCGTACAAGCAGGTGAGCAGCTACAACTCGCCGCTCGCGCCTGATGTGGACCGGGACGGCACCATAAAGTCGTGGCAGAAGCAAATCACGTCTGGAAAAAATACGTGGCCTGCACTTTCAAGCAGTGATGCCAAAAAGATGTACGACAACGCTGTTGACTCGGCCAATTCGGCCGACGGCAACCACCACAAAATGGCCAACGAAGCTGCTTCGGTGATGAAAACGCGCAGCCTTGCAGTTTGCAAATAACTTCCTCAACGAATACATGGAAACTTTTCTCGCGATCTAGTTTGTTTTGTATCGTCTATTGATCTTCATGTACCTATTCCTGCCCAAATATAGTTTAAAGAACTATCATTATAACATTTTTTTCTCAAATTTATAGTCTATAATACAAGGTCTTGAAACGGTGGTGGCGAAGTCCACCGCGACAAATACCATTCACGCTTGTAACTAGTTTCCACGAGCCAGATTGCAATCAGGTGATTAATATGAAATTTAGTTTATTTGTGTAATCCTGCGGGCTAACTATCAAAAGAACAACACCCGAGTAGGGGAAAGCTAGTATATTGAAAGGAATGATATCGTAGCTTCCTCGTGGAAGAAGGCTGCACGGGCTCCATTCTGTTGTTTTATCCCTACACGGGTACCTCCATACCGGGGATCTGGCTGACCCCTGAATACTGTCAGCAGCTGAATAGCTCTGGGGCTGGAGGAACTTACATCCATCGATGTTCTCGTTGACGACATCCTTGACGGTGCACTTGTTGGCGACAGCCATGGTCTGCTTGCTGATCGCACCGCATCCGTCGTAGAAGCACTCGGACTTGGCCATCGCACGCTCGAGAGCGTCACCCTTCCAGCCGAACAGATAGTCGGCGTGCGTTCCGTACCCGCTAGTGCCGTGGAAGCTCCAGACAAACGGGTTCTGGCCCGAGGTGAACATGCTGTTGAACTTTGTAGTGTCCCACACTGTCTCGTAGACAACCTGTGGTACACGGACCGGGTGTGAGGAGGGACACGCCGGGGCGTTGGTGAAGCCGTCCAGGTTAATAGTGTCGTACATGTGGGACTGGTGATCGGGACTGTCGAGGTTCTTGCCGTCCCAGCATCTAACTACAGCATTAGCATACCGTGAGATTTTCTTCTTGGGCCGATAACCGAAACCACTAACGCTGGGAAGTGGTGTGTGACAAAGATGCCTGCCGGGCAGGGCTTGGTAGGGAAGTCCCTCATCTCCGGACCGCGGTTCAGCAGCGTCTGCAGGCAGTTGTAACTAAGCCCGATGTGCTTCTTTCCCTCCGCAGCAGTGCTTCCGGGGTTGCCAACAGTCATGCGGAATCCCTGAATCACGTCAGAGAAGAAAGTCATGGAGCAACAGTGACACGACATGGACTCACCGGCTTAAATGTGGTGATCGGCTGCTGTTTCAGGTTATCCCTCGAAAGGTCGTACTGGGTGTAGTACACCGTTATGCCGCCCGTGGTACCGGAAGCCAGTGCCGCATTGTTGATAACAGGAACACGGTGATAAGAGCCGTTGGTCGGGTGCTTGAAGTACATGACGGCGGTCCAGTAGTTGGAGAAATCTTCCGACATCTGGCAGGTGGTACAGCTGCCCCGCGCACCAACATCACCAGTCATGGTAGCATTAAACTGATTTCCGCCGACGACATGGTGAAGATGCGACGAAGGGAATACGCCGGGCTGCACGACGGGGTCCAGACGCTGGATGGTCAGACTCGAGCATCCGAAGCGAAGGCCGGCCTGCGAGAGACCGGCCTGGAGGACGAGCAAGTACCACTTCATTTTGATATTAGTTCTGTGCTGGGAAGCCAAGAAATTCAAAGTAAGCCAAGGCAGCGAGAGAAAGCCAAGAAACTCTAACCAGGTGCCAGAATTCGGGGCTTGCTCGACATTTTAAGATCGTGTGTAAGTGCAGCGGCTGTGCCCCACTTTTTCACGAGGCACTTAAAGTGTTGGATGAATTCGCCTCATTTAAGCATATTGTCGTGTGACTCTGTTTCGCGGGGAACGGCACTTAACTCGGGCCGGATTTAATGAGACCATTCACTTACGGACCAGAGCTAACCGCCACTTGATATATTTCAGCCATGGCCATTGGCCAAGAACAACATCGCACGTCACCCACCCGAGGAGACGCCTGGAAGGCATATAGCTGGTGGCTTCCAAGATTCGATGCGAGATGACAAGGGTCTAAAACTGTCGACTTTTCCTGGCAGTTAGAGTCGGCAAAGATGTGGCGAACGCCCAACTCGGGTTATAATTATCCTGCATCGACTGCTGCACCTCGGCATAGAATTCGCCATCTAATAGACAACCCGCCGTCATGTTCACGCTAGTCCGGCAACTAGGCCTCCCTTCCCCCTAGACCCCGCCAATCCGAGGAACAGTGATAGCTCCTAATGACTAGATCTTTATTCTTCACATCCCTTGGTCGTGTTCAAAGTCTACTTCAGCCCGTTCTATCTTGCCAAGTATAGCCGGCTCTCTATTTCCGACCCCGACGTTAAACCACATCTGCAGCCTCTCTCGTGGTCCAGTGGGGGATCATCTACATCCAAGAACCCGGAATAGATCAAAGAATTATAGTAGCTATTTATCCGGCTGTGCTAGTCAATATGGGAAGTAGTTTGTGTCACAGAAGCCCCAAGAGAAGGGCTGAATATATATTCGGCCCGGCGGCGATAATCTGCTCACAGAATACGATACCCAGTATCTCGATTCGTCTTCTCACACTGTTTCTAGGAGAAAATATGGAGAAATCAGGCGGCATGAAAAGGATGGCACCACCCTAGAACGTACTCAGAAGCAGGTACGAAGAACTGGTTACCGGCACACAAGCAGTTGAGAACTGAAGTTGTGACCAAGTTTATGATATATGGCCGAACACAACTGCTATGGATATCTTCCTCACTTAGCGACAAGCGCGATGTGGACGGTGAGTGTTTTAGCCTCCGATCAGGGAACTGCTACCTTCGGTGTGTCGTACTACAGCAGGGATGAGCTCATATCCGGAAATGTGGAGGTCTGGAGCAGGCTACAGGCAGATGCGGACATGTATATGAGCTAGTTTCTCTTGCTATTTCTAAATTTATGTAACTCGTACATACTAGTCAGAGATGCCGTTGCTGAGCCATATATTTCTGTCTCATCTATTGGACGAAGCAGCGTCGCACGTCACCTCCTTCCGGAGACGCCAGTGCTGCGTAGAGTACACTGTATTTCCCCCACATACCCGCGGTCAAAGAGTCGAATATTCTCACATCTGTCAGCCGGCTTCTCTCCCAGAGTGGCATGACTTTAGTGGCTGTTAACGAAAATGGATGTCATCACTACCGCCAACACCACCATTACCATCCACGTTATACTGCTACCAGTGCCGACCAACCAACAGCTACTACGTTCTACGTAAGTTAAACGAAAAGCCATAACTTGCGGCCAGGGAATTTTGTCACCAATTGTTTAGTAAAGCTGGAGGCAGCTCCATTTGGTATTGCAGACACATCGCGCGCATGGTCACTCTGCCCTACTCGACTAGTTTCTTGTCACAGTCCATCGTAACTTGCGCTTAACGAAAGTTCCAACCTCTTTCTCTTTTTTTCCCTTTCTAACTTCCTAATATGTTACCGATACTGCTCATAGCCACTCCTTGTTGCCATTTTGCGATAGAAATTCCCCGCCGTTGCCCTTCTCGATGCTAACATTTTCAATCACCACCCTCATCTTCTCAACGGACACCTCAGGTGTGACGGGACCCTCAAAATGAGGAGCATAGGCCTTGAATTTGGCCGACATCCCGCCGATTTTCTCAAGCTGTTCCGGAGTAGCTGTGAATAGGGAAAAAGAAAGAACAAGTCAGCAAGGATATTTCCGCGCAAATGCGTGAGAAAGGGCAAGGAATCAGGTAGAGCCCATCGACATACCGTCGTTCCATTGGCCAACGTCTACAGATCCCGGGGCGAGCGACATGAAGAGGATACCATTCTTTTTGTACTGGGCGTGGTACTTGGATACAACCATGTTCAGTGCGGCCTTGCTGGAGGCGTAGAGAGAACCTTGCTCAATCTCAAACGTGTTTGTGAGCCCAGGGTCCGCGAAGCCGCTGCTAAGGGCTATGACCTTCTTGGCCTCGCCCTTGAGGATGAGGGGCACGAATAGGTTAAATAGGTGGACATTTGCAATGACATTGACCTCGAAACAGTCCCTCAGAGTCTTGGTGACCTCGTCAGGTTTATCGCCTCTGGTGGATTTATGCCCATGTCAGCCCATTCGCCTATTTCCTTGGAGAGTACAAGAATAACTCACAGGTCTCCGATTGGGTCATACGCGTCAAACGGCGTCACGAGTCCGGCGTTTGCGATGAGATAGTCAAGCCGCCCCCCAGTGATACTAGTAGCCTCGGCAGCCGCGTTCTAGTCTTCCACCTTCAGCATCATGACTAACAGTATTCGATCGGCCTGACGCTGCATGGCGTCTCACCTTTAGAGCATTATAGTCGATCAGGTCCGCCTCCAAGATGTGGATATTAGACCGTCCTCGTAGGTCCGAGTCCTCGGAAATTTTCTTGTCCGTCTCAGCTTTGTTGCGGACGATTCCGATGACGGTGTTGTTCGGGCCACTGGAGTACTGGCGAAGGAATTCGTACTGCTCGCGTGGAACAGCCTATAATTAGATTGCACCCAAAATGGATCAGATGTCTTCGAACAATATCGGACTCACCCCGATTCCCCTCGAGACGCCGGTGATGACGTAGGAAGGCATGCCGTGATCTAAGGAGCCTATGCAGGTATCTGTTGACTTTTCTAGAGGTTAAGAGTTTGTGTTTGGGGGCTGCTGTTGGACTTCTGTAGAGAGACTCAAGACAGGGACATCGAGTGAGATGGATACCTATATATATATATATATTTACAACTGTTCTCCCTCTATTTTGAACGCTCGCGGGTGGTCGGATTAGGCAATCGGTCCCTGGTCGCCGGCCCCACCACAAATTAGTAAACCTTGGCTTACCACATAGTTGCCCAGATTTCCATCTCGCTCGCTACTTGCCGGAGGCTAACGGAAACCATATCGAGTCGCCACGATGTCGAAAGTGGGCCAGAATCTACCTCGTTGAGAGAGGGGGATGGCAGTGCCTCGCCGGCTTGACGATGGAGTGTTTGGGTATCAGGTTAAGCTGAATGTAGATAGGCGCCTAGGGAAGCGGGGCCTGTCGACCCTGGTCGCCATGCTGAATCCAGCTAGCGGCATGCAGTGTAACCTAAGATTTGCGAACGAGGCAAGTACTGCACGGGCCCTAGCGACGAGCTTTGTCCTTGTCCTACAGAGGGATTCCCGTTCCCGTCCCGGATTTCTAAGCAGTTCGATTCTAGTCCAGCGACACCTAGCCACCTTCGTTCTCAAGCAAAAGGCCTGGCCAGCTGATGATTGTCCCGAAGACTCTGCGAGAGTTGGATTCGGATTCTACAGGCGAGGAAGCCCCAAAATGCCGTCCCCTACACCAGCTGATTCGAGCTATGAGAGTGGAGGTGGACGGGGCGAATCTAGTGGTAAGCCACCACCGAGAACACGATTCCAAGAAGAAGTCTAACCCCCGTTTGTCTCGCAGGGGTAGTTTGTCATGCCCTGCGAGGGCTGCAGAAGGCTGACAATGGGCTTCAACTATCCTGGCCTCATGCAGATGACCGCAGGCGGGCCGTTGTGGGCAAGTCGCTGCCCCGCAAAGACGCCCATGTCGACCGCAGTCGTATCGTGCATGTATCGCATCAGGACATGGAGATGCATTATCGGTTGCGCAATCCATCGCTAGATAGTAAGTCTCTCTGATCAAGCATGCACCACCCCTTTCGAAATAGCACACGGCCGCTGACGCGTACCAGGAGGCAACCCGCCGGAAGTGGACATACTGATGCCGCTAAATCCGCGGAAATTGGAACTTGGGCCGCAGGAGCTCTTCCAATACTGTGAGTGCGTACCAAAGTCTCCAAGGCCCGGTGTACAAGCTCCATAGGGAGGCTCCCATTGACTGACGAGGTACGCGCCAGTCCAGCAGAATGCCTCGAAAAGTCTTGCCGTATTCGGGCATGATTCCATGGAGCTCGGCAACGCGCTTGTCCGTATTGCTCTGGCCGACAATACCGAGTCAGCCAAGGCAATGATTCAGTCCATGCTTGCTTTATCCTCGCTCCATGGCCATGGGCTCAGCAACCAGGCCGCCGAACTCAAAATCTCCGCCCTCAACAAGCTGGGGGCTGCGTCAAGTAGCAGCCTCAGCAAAGCCGAAGCCATGCAGCATGTGGCCACGAACATGCTTCTATGTTCCTATGAGGTTATTGATACCCGTTCTCCGTAGCCTTTTAATCACGCTGCATGCAACAGAACTGACTGAACACACTAGATCCACCTATCATCCTGCACCTCGGGCGAATGGACATGCTATGTTCGCAGTGCTATGGCTATCATTCGAGTCGCGGGGCTCGATGGGTATCATCAGAGCAGGGATATGGCCATGCTACAGGACTGGGTGTACTACCACGACGTACTTGCGCGCTTTAGTCTGCGACATTGGTGGAGGTCAGGACTTCCTTCTAGTCTGAATCATTCAGTCCTAACGCCACCTCCGCCAACCATTCGTGCCGAGGCAAGTACACAGATCCAAGGGATATGAGAGATATCTGGCGTATCGTTAACTGGAGACCTGCCACAGCCTTCACATACGGCGCTACCTGCTATCGGTCTCATTGAACTACTATCCGAAGTCTGCGATGCTTGTCCCGTCGGTCTCCCGGCCATGACGCCTACTGGATCTGGCAGTGATCACAAGAATTTCTTGTCAATACTGGACTGGAAGATTAGAACCATGAAAATCCAGGTTTCACCGGAGAACGACGTAGATGAACCGCTGATGATGGAACTATACCGACTAGCTTTGCTCGTCTACCTCAGCCGGGCGTCCAAGGATTTGCTCAAGCAGCGATTTAGGACGCAGCAGTATATCGAAAAGGCCTTCTCTATATTCCCTCAGCTAGGATCCTGCAACCGGCAGTTCCCAGTCTTCATACTAGGGTCCGAAGCCCGTACTGACGATCAACGGGCGGTGGTGCTTGATCTTATGACTAGGGCTGAGAAGAGGGATTCCTCCCGCTTGTTCCACCACTCAAGGATACTACTACAGGCCATATGGGCTCAGAATGATCTTTCCGACGGAGAACTCGACTACTGCACCGGGATGAGCCATGTTATTAGTTTATGTGTGATTGCACCTTCCTTTGCGTAGCCGGGGAACCGTTTGTTAGACCTAGACAGATTTATTAGGGATATACCATGAGCGTCAAATAGAATTTGAGTAAACGTGTTCCCATCCTGCTTTCCTAAGTGCCTTAGGGAGCCATTCTGGTCGCTCGTCTCGCTGGCAATCATTGGGGGTGGGGGTTTCTTGGACATGACGCTGGCACATGACATATAAGCCGAACTACTGCAAGTACAGGGTCCCATCAAAAAAACGGCAAGTCGAGAGTGGGGCCCAAACGGCTACCTCGTTCATATAAGGTATCGCATGTAGAACGCAGATTTCGGCCCTGTTTTTGCGGTTTCGATTCTCTTGATATCCTCTTGTCTTTTCCTCTGTCCGCGTTATTTCTGATCGCCATGGGGGTGCCATTTGACGTCTCGCCTGAGACGCGAGCAAGCACGTGGCACTACTTCTACCGGCAGCTCTTCGTCACACCACCGCCCGTGACACGCCGCGATGCAGATTTGAGTGGGAAGACGGTCATTATCACTGGGGCTAACGGGGGGTTAGGAATCGATACTGCACGCCAGATCCTCGCCCTGGGCGCCAAAGTAATCTTGGCCGTCCGCAGTGAGGCCAAGGGAGAGAAAATCCGACAGGAGCTGCTCAATGAATGCAAGCTCATCCCCGATCTTATTCAGGTCTGGGAGCTGGATCTCATGTCCTACAATTCGGTTATCTCCTTTGCTAAACGCGCCAAGTCGCTGGAGCACCTAGACATTGCCATACTCAATGCCGGAGTCTTCAAGGTCACAGAGTCCTTCGGTCCAACCAACTATGAGGAGTCTGTCCAGATCAATTACCTCTCCACCGTGCTTCTAACGGTCTTGCTGCTACCAGTAATCATAGAGAAGAAGACGCCAGGCGGGCCCGGTCGCATCTGCATAGTTTCTTCCGACGCGGCCGCCTGGGCCAAGTTCCAAGAGCGAGCCTCAGACCCGCTTCTGGGTGCCTTCACGCAGAAAGCAGCTAAGTGGGGTTTTTACGACCGCTACGCCACGACTAAACTTCTCGGGCAGCTATTCTTGGTGGAGCTAGCTAAGCAAGTCTCCAGGACTGTCGTCACGGTCGATGCCGCCAACCCCGGATTCTGCGCTGGCTCGGACCTTGCTCGCGAGGCCTCGGGCATCTTCCGCTTTATTTACAGGATTCAATGCGGTCTACTCGCTCGCACATGTTCCGTTGGCGCGCGCACCTTCATCCATGCAATTTCCACGCTAGGCGAGGAAGCGCATGGCCACTACATTGAGGACGCTAAGATCCAGCCGTAGGTTCCTACCTAACGGGGCTTATTCTGGATTTGCTGACATGAACCATTACAGTATGCCCCCCATCGTGTACACACCTGAGGGCCAACAAATAGCCAAGAAGCTCTACGAGGAAACGCTAGATGAGCTTTCATTCGCGGGTGTGAGAAGTATTATTAACGACATTTCAGCGGTTCAGTAATAGAGGATGACGTGGTTGGTTTGGCAAGTTCTTGGGTAAGCTAGTGGGAAACAAAGGAGCGCTTGGCTCCCAATCTATTCACAGTTAAGGTTACTGAGACACTACGGCTTACGCAAAACAAAGAGTATTTTCAGAATTCTACATCTTAAACGAATGGAGGGAAGTAAATGAGTTGACAATAGAACTGTAGTTATCCCCTAACCCCTGAGTATATACCAATTCACAATTCGTACTTTGGCAACCGACAAGAGCTTGGTAAGCCTAGCCTTATTGTTACCCTACAATCCATGTAAGGATTCAGTTCATGGAAACACTATACGGTGTCCTGGGCACAGTTGGCAATAAGACTTTGGACATCGCCGGTGAGCGCAAGGCTGCCCCCTTGGTTGGCAATACCAACGCACTTCTGGTCTTTGGTTCCAGGAGGAACATACCAGGTTGCAGCTTTTCCAGTGCAGCCAGAGCCCGCCCAGTATTTGATGACGCAGTTCTGGCCAGCGGGGCTTTCACTTGTTCCCCTGGTCAGCACGTCACTTAACTGGTTAAAAGATGGGAGACTTACACGGTGCCGCCATAGTTTGCACCACTCCCGATGCCAAGGCACGTACCGGAGCTGATAGTTCCTAGTTACTTATCAGTTCCTGAAAATTCGATTCTTTTTTTTTCTTTTTTTTTTAGGAAGGCCGTAAATTAGAGCTCTCACTTTGCAACTTGAAATCATTAGTGCATGATCCGGAGCACCAAGATCTTGACCGCAATGGCACTGGAGGTGCGTCTCTCAATTTCTGGCGCTGCGCTCGCGCTGGTAGCCAAAGGGCGGCAAGTGTGACGAACTTGGTGAAAAGCTGAGGGTCGTTAAATGTAATGCTCCAGGCCCTCTTCCGAGATGAACCGTCGTGCTTGCCATTCTGCTAGATTCTGGCCGGTTTAGGACAAGCTATATAGGTTGGAGCTCGAGGAATGTTATATGGTTGGGATTGACTGGGTTGACTTGAATGTTGAACCAAATTTCTCAAGCTTCTTACGGCGAATATTTATACTCGATTCTATCCTGTCATCCTTGTCACATTCGTCGTATCGTAATCGGTCAATCCTAACGCGACTCAGGGGAAGCGTGAAGCCATCTCAAGAAAGCGGCTATTCTGCGCTGGGAAACTCGTAAATATCTCCCATCCCATCGGAATCTCGGGAAATAAAGTTCGAACAAGTAGCCTCGGCCCGGCAGATATAAGGGTCACTTTGTTATGAGGCCGATTTGAACGGCTGAGTTAGCTAATGCTGATACTGCGTCGCTAGTGTCTCAAACTCTGGTCCACACATCCATACCTAGAAACTCGTACAAGGAGGTATTCATATGAGCAGTGTAAAGGCTTTGATGAACATGAGCCATCGATAAGAGCCTGTCAGCCCTTAATTTCGATGGAAAGCCCCCCAAAAGCCTATCCTAGCCGTGTAAAAGTTGGGTGCCCATTTGAGGCGTCTTGATCGTCAGCTGGTGAATGCTCTGCTTCCGTTGAATATCCTCTGGAGTTTACAACTATAGCGTCAATGCAAGCAGAAGGCCCGAGAGAAAATTTGGAAATTCACATATTTGTTTCATCTGCTCTTGTAGAAAACAACTGGAGACTGACGCGTTCAAGTGGACTTCCTTCTTCCTACCCCGACACGCGAATATAATGGTAAATAGAGTCGTACCTAGGATTGAGTAGAGCTTGCCTCTACTTAGCTTACATGGATCAATTATATTTTTGCAATTTTCTATGGCGATTACGGCCTTGTCTGGATCTAAGTAATGCATACGACGGTCCGCCAATTAAGCTCTTTTCTTCAACCCCGAACCTGTGTTGGCCAGCGACCGAAATTGTTCGGGGGTGTAACTAGTGTACCAGGTGCTCCAGCCTGCGACATAGCCTACCAGTCTAACCAAGCCAAAAACGGCTCCGGTGACTATGCCCTGCATCCAGCGTGGCACCGCAGGTGGACAGAAGGCGATGAAGTTATCCCGATATGAACAGAGATAGAAGAAGCGCAGAAATGCCCACAGCAGTCCACCAAACTTATCCATATCATGTACGATAGAAAATGCATTATAAAAGAAGACAATTTTGGTCCCATCCTCTTTGGGAGTGGCGGTTAGAATCGTCAGTCGGCAAGTTTCAATGCGCTATGCAGTTACCAGGTAATGTTGGACAAGGCTCACCGTTATCTGTCCATTCTTCGATCAGTAAGGTCTCCCCATCATCAAATTCCGATCTGCAGAAGTCGTGGATATCGAATCGTTCAAAGGTAGCCTCGTTGCCGGCGGCAAGCTCCCGGCAGGCTCCATTGATGTAGACCTTGGCCCTCCCCTGGAGAACTTTAATGTGTTCCACATAAGCTTCGTGCCAGTGACTTCCAGGAGACCACTTTGAATTCCTAGGGATCTCCATGATGCGGTGGGTTGAGGTAGGAGAAAGCATAGAGCTAACCATAGAAGATCCGGGGAGATGGACTGTAACCGTATGTTGCAAGGAAGGCAGTGTGTAAGACAAAGAGCTAAAAGTGCTTGTATCTGTGAGCTGGGTCATTTGGACAGTTTTTGGTATGTACTGGTTGTGTTCAGAGGGAAATTGTAGTCAACGGTAGGGAAAGCTGAAGATTGAGTCGCAACTTGGAAAGCAGACGGGATGTTCTACAGAAGTGTTTTTATGGCGAGCCCCACGCTGCTCTGGAGCCTTGTCAACATTTTTCGGGAATAGTTGCCCAGCGTCCCAATCAGGCATAGCCGCATATATGAGATGCAATCCTTAGATCCCGGCTCAACAACCTGTCAGCTGACTAAAATCTCACCTATCCTCGGACGTGGAATCTCGATAGCCGGGCAATGTCATAAAAGGACAAATAGCAACTATCCGCGAATGTCGGCGCAATGTACTTCTCGGCATCAAGCTAATCCCTACTAGTGGCATCTGCTTAGGAAATTGCAATACCGCTTTGTAAAAAAAAAAAAAACACACATGGCGCGGGCAGAGAATCGAAGTTGCCGGACTTGCAAAGGTGCGCCCTACTAAAAATCAGGATCTAACTATCTCCTGCTTTTGATTTGCTTAGTCATACACGTTGAAATAACTCAGATCTCAGAGCGGAAAGTCCGTTGTAGCCAAGAGGTCCCAGTATGCGCGAACTGTGCTAGGGGGGGAAGAGCGTGCGAGAGAGACCTTCTTCGGCTGTCATGGCCCCAGGATGGCGACAGAAGACGGGCCGTTGTTGGTCCGGCACCATTATGCTCTGCTCAAGGCCATAGAAGCCCTGCCATCGGCCAATTCATAAACGTCTCAGTGCATGAAATGGCATCCACGCTAACTTACAGCCAAGGTACCTGGTGGGATAGAATCTGCGGTAATTACCTGTGGTATTGAACTGTGTCGGTTAACCAGTCTTGATGCAGACATCTGGAATGCTAGTCCTGACGCTGGGCAAGATCGCCTCATATACCAACCAAGGTCGATCAGTCCTCTACCAGAGTTTGCTCGGCGCATGGATAGCCTCGAATTATTTTCATATTGTAAGTACTCAGGCTACTAGACTATACTGCTTGTCTATATACATTTGATTTCCTAAACGATTCATTTACCCAGTCTATCACGTTGCATCAGCTGCTCTACCTTGCCTGAATTCATCCAGGACGGACATCCGAGACGTGCTCATGCGAATGTCAGTTTTTGACGACACTGATTCCACCAAAGCTGTTCTATTCTCCCTCTTGAGCTTATCATCCCTCCACCGTAATGGTGACAACATTGAGGCTACTCGTTTCAAGCACCAGGCGCTCCGAGCCCTGCAAGATCTGTCACGAACCAATGCGATCCAGTCATATCAATCTCACCAGCACGTATCTGCGAACTTATTGCTCTGCCGCGGTGAGGTAAAGTTCCGGCATGCCCATCGTATGCGCAGGCTATAGCTCACACTTCACGCAGATAGCCCTGGCTTCTAAAGCCACCTCCTTCTGGGGACTATACATAGGAGGTGCCAAGACTATTCTCTCTCACTTGTACGCTCAAAATGCAAGAAGTTTGGTACAAAGCTCTGAGACCGCCCTGCTGTACCAGTGCCTTCACTATCACGATGTTATGTCGAGGTTTAGCATCCGACATGGGATAGGTTCCCGGGTACTCCTAGGATCGACCGGATATGGTATAAACAGCTATGAGCACCGAGCCGAATGGGAGAAAAGCTCTCAGGTATGCATATAATGTCATTATTGTATTATTGCATATAAACTAATAGCTAGAATAGGGGATGATAGCTACTCTGAACTGTCATTCGAACGAAGTCCAGATACTCGATGATGTGCTATGCTTACCGGCAGGGCCTGGAAATTCCAGTTATCATTCCGGCGAATACGCCGATGCCCTCCTGAGACTCGAGAACCGCATACGGCACTCTTACTTTCTGAGCAGAGCTGGGCTGCTTGGCGCTTGCCTACCCCCATGGTCAAGTCGCAGAATCACAGAGCCTGAAGAGGAACCAATCCCTTTAGAGGACTTGCTCTGTCGGTCGCGAATCCATCTTTTCTTGGCCTCTACGTGGCTTTACTTCGAGAGAACAGCCCATTCTATGATTAGCGACTCGGAGACTCTGTCCCATATCCTCGACGATGCATTCTCTCTCCTTTCATACAACCTGCGAAATCAGCACGTTGAGTGGAAGATAAGATATCCGCCGTTTGTACTCTTCATAATTGGCGGGGAAGCACGCAGCGACAAGGAAAGAAAACTAGTGTTGGATATTATGAGGTGCGCAGCTATCGAAACTGAGAGGGTTCATGGAGATGGACAGCCATGTCCCGCTATCGGCCTCAGGGAATCTGGGCTAGGGTATGCAACTGCGTTAACGAAGGCCCTGTGGACCATGAATGACCTACACAACTCTTCAAAAGGCTGTCTAGACTACAGTACCAAGCTTCAAAAAGCTATGGCCAGCTGCGCGCAGCTACCTGCTCTATTATGACTTGAGACACTATCCGCGTTGCTATAGTCTAGAAATATTGTGCTTAATTACATGGAAGTTGATTACATGGAGGTATAAGCATTCAGAGCCAACTGGCCACCCAGATGGGCGTAGAGCACGTTGGAGCCAGCCGGGATCTCTCCTAGCTTCACCATGTCCATCATTCCGGCGAGACTCTTGCCCTCGTAGACCGGGTCTGTGATGAACGCCTCTGTCTCCGCCCCGAAGCGGATGGCATCGATCGTCTGTTGGTCCGGAACTCCATAAACACCTCCATGGTATCTGTCATCAAGAATAATATCGCTCTCAGTAATGTCGTCCTCCTGCAGGCCGATTTTCACGCCGGTGGCCTTGGCGATACGCAGAACCTGTTCGGCAGTCTGCTTCACTTTGGCTGATGCGTCGATACCAATCACCTTACGGTGGCGGGAGCCTCCCTTCTCGGCAAGCTTAAATCCTGCTACCATGCCTGCCATGGTCGAGCCGGTGACTGCGCAGACAATAACAACGTCAAAGAAGACTCCCATCTCCTTTTCCTGCTTCTCAACCTCAAACGCCCACCTGGCGAAGCCCAATCCGCCAAGCGGGTGATCAGATGCACCTGCGGGAATGTAATATGGTTTCCGGCCGGCGGCTACCAGCTCATCCTGTAGATTCTTCAGGGTAGGTTTGTGCTCAATGCCGAACGGGGAAGGATCAAGAATTGTTCGGGCATTCATTAGCCTCGAGAGCTGGATGTTGCCGGCCTTCTCGTAGACCGGATCTTCCCAGTTCACCCACTTCTCCTGGACAACAGCGGCCTTGAGGCCCATCTTTGCCGCGACCGCAGCCACTTGGCGTGTATGGTTCGATTGGACACCACCGATGCTCGTGAGTGTGTCGCAGCCTTGAGCCAAGACATCTGGCACGAAATACCTGGGTATGATGAGCTTCTCAACGTTCGTGTCAGACGAGGATTGTACTCGGTTTGCCATACTCTAGCTTTCTTGTCTTGTTACCGCCGAACGCAAGGCCCGAGTTGCAGTCTTCGCGCTTAGCGTAGATCGCCACATTGCCTCCCAGGGCCTTGGAGATGCGAGGAAGGTATTGGATAGGTGAAGAACCAAAAAGGAGTGGCTCTCTGGGAATGGAAGCGAATGGCTCAGGGAGCGCGACCACATCAGCACCTCCCGGTGCAGGTACGGAGCTTGCCATAGTGTCCACTGAAAATAATGAGATTTATTTATTAATCTCGGGATGAAGATGGCAGTTATGACTTCAAACTTCATGAATGCTTGCCGCAGCAGCTTATTTATTGCAGCGACTGCCTCCCGAAGCCGAATCTCATGCCCGCCTCCCCAAACTTATTGATACAACACATCGCGCATTTGAACCCTGTGATTGGTTGGAAGCCAGGCTTGGCTCGCCAAGCCCCGCTTCGTTTCGGGAAACCTGGTGGGGCGTCGGCAAACTTCTAGACTCCCGTACATGGAGAGTTCCCCGTCGGGAAAGCTCACACGCCAAAGTCGGCAGAGGCGCTGGCGCCTTGTCGTGAACAACATGAGCGGTTCAACCGTAGCGGCATTCGTGCCACTGAAAGATTATCCTGATTATGTTGCCTTGCAGGTATCCACAATGGCCTCCGCAGACGAGACTCAAGATAAAAAGTTCTCCATTAAACCTTCCTCGAGCCGTAACTCATCCTCCCACTAAAACCAATGATCAAGGCTGGCATGTGAAACCTGCCATAATTCCGTAAAATGGAAGTCATCAGTCATGAACTCCTCCCATTCGCCCATGACCCCTTCGTTTGTAGTTCTATCCGCGTCGGCCGCTACACCATCGATACTGTACGCAGGCTCACTAGAGAGAGATCGCAACTGCTCCGCCTGATCTTGTCCCAGGCGCGGCCTCCCAACCTCTTTCGTTCTCCTCCAGAACTTCAAATAACCGTCCTCGCCCATTCTTTTCACTGTTGTCTCGCACTGACCGAGGCAGATATCTGCCAAGTCCCAGTTGGCCTCCGACTTAAGCTTGCGAAGATGGTCAATTAACGTCCGGGCGCTCGACACACAGTCGTCAGCAACGCTGTCGGATTGAGCTTCTAGCGCGCATCTCATCATTAGGGTAGCGGCGGAAGCAAAGTGATAAGCCGTGTCTCCAGGCTTGTAAGCAATTCAATATTGCCAAAAAGTACTGCGGGATGGACAACACTCACATGGCAGCCAAAATGCACGCGTGTCTCCAATTGAAAGAGAAACGATGAAGTTTATAAGAGCATTCCCGGCCTTTATACACCGGCTTTTGTGATATGCCGCTTCTTCGGGATCGTTTATTCGCGTCGCCTAAGTATGTTAATGCCTCGGGTGAGGTGAAGCATGTAGATATTACCACGAACCTGAAGCGCCACACGATAAAGACATATTTTCAAAGCTAAGAAAGAGAGGCGTAGATTCAACGAGCCAGGCTGATCTCGCTCAAATTCATCTCCCGCTGGGTTTAGCCACGACGGTAACGCATCTTGCCAGTCGTCGACAGAGGCTTCGACGCGGCGGAGAATCTTGAGGGTGTGCTCGAGTGGTTCCTCCCGCACCGAGTAGATGACAGGGAGGACTTCACCCAATATTTTAGTCAGTCGACAAAGAGCAATAAAGACATGGGCCCCTCGGATCCGCGAATCTAGGACGGATGCCTCGCCACCGGGCACATCGTCCAGGATCATGCGCAGCTCGGGGAGGTCAACATCCCACTGATCGCGATGGATGTGGCTAGGGGTGCCATGGCATAGGCTAGCCCTGTCATCATTCGATCAGCTTTCGGGCAATTTTATCTGAAATCTTTACAACTTCAGTACCAGGACTCACCAATAGTCATGTATAAGGAGCGCCCACCAAGCCTTTACACGCAGGTTCTTCTGCCTGAGGTCGAGATTCCACTTGCCGGGATTTCTATTCAGTCCCAAGCTCTGAGCAAGTGCTACGGCCCCGCCAACGTTGATGGCATTGTATGTAATAGACGTGATGGGTCTTCCTAGCAAATCTAATATGCAAGAAAGAACAGTGGAGAAGCTAGGAGAGTGAAAGTCATCGTGCATGGCACTGACAGCCACATTCCAGATGTAGCGCACATCGGGAGGCGGGCGACCCGACGCTGCAATCCGATCTGATAGCCCCCAAAAGACCAAGGAAACGGCATAGATCTCGCATATGAGGGTGTGCGGCAGGGAGCCCTGTTTGTATGCCTTTGTCACAGCTATTTCGTCGAGAACTGGGAATGATGGGTGTATCACATTGAAGTATCTGGTGCGAGTAAGTTTAGCACGAATGGCTGCTGTATGCACGCCTAGACTCACAGCTCCACGAGATCCGGGCCCAGAGGCTCCAGTATCTTCTCCAGTATCTCACACTGCTTGAACCCCGAGGTACCATTTCCGGACGAAGCGGTTGTTCGCTGCCTGGGTACCTTCATATAGACCACCGGGTTTCGTGGGTCGTCCGAGTAGACGCTATATGGATTCGGGTGAACATGGCTCTCAGCAATATCATCTTTCGGGGATATGAATTGCTCCAACATCTGTGCATCGCGAGCGAGGGCTGGGCCGACAATATGTCCGGAGAGACCAGCTGCCCCTACGGCGGGAAGTGTGGCGATGGACGATGCGCTCTCAAGTGAAGTAGTGCCAAGAGCGAGGTTGTGGAAATCTTGGGCCGGTAGGTTCGTCTCAGTGACCGCAGGAGACGCAGCCGGTGTAGACTTCCGCGAGCGCAAATACCGAGCGTGGCCTGCCATGCGCCGCGAAGATGCCCGCTCCTTGATGCTGGTTTTGCAGTCATTATGATGAGTTCGGCAGAGAGCACATGGCTCGTCCAATCGCGCACGGTCACAGCGAGACTTTCGCCGGTGACAGAAGTCACACGCAGGGACTTTGTGGGACCGGTATGGCCGAGAAGGCGCGGAATTACGAGGGTTAAGATTGTCAAGAGGGGCAGTCTCATCGGCCATTAGAAGTCAATATCGTAGTGGTAAGAAGTGAAGATGTTGAGTAGCCGGGAGATGTAACCTGTGGCACCCTCCTCTGCCGTGCCGTTCTCGACAAACCCGATGAAAACTGGGCCGCATTCAGGTCGTGGGTGGATGGATTGAAGTGGAGGCAGTCACAATCTATTTAACTCGAAGCCCACATGCGACGAGCAAGTCACCTGACTCACTCCTAGCCTCGGGCTAGAACCGTGATCGCCGAACTAATGTAGTGGGTCTCAAGAACACCTCTTGTTCATCTCGTGTAGCAGACAGCAATAATACTCGCTGGTAGGATGTCCTTTGCTGTGGATCGCATGCTGGATAGATGGCGTCGAGCTAAACCACTGCTGTATAAACGTCACAGTTCTAATAACTACCTAAATACGACATATATGCCCCTTCGCCTCAAGTACATGCTGCAAGGCGCGCGTCGTCACACCTACCGAATGCTTGATTTCCGACCTCTATCCGTATCCCAAGCCACGTACCTTAGCGGGACCATTGCTCAACCGCACTTTTATATCAAACTCCGTCCCTGGCACTCTCCAATCATCCTTCTCTATGTGTGGAGAAATGTGACCCCGTTATTTCTGATCATGAAAACGAGGTTAACCCTGATCGTTTCTCCCATTGAAGCAAATGGCAGCCACTCAGGCTGATGTTGGACTGGGGTTGGTAGTCAGGCCCACGGTCTGCGGCCAGAATTGGGGGCATTCCCTTGACGAGGCGCATTCCATCATCGGGAGTACTTACAGTTATGCATATTTGGGTTCATTCAACAAAGGAGATCCACATTCTTGCCATGAGGGTGGAGGTCTGTAGATACGCTTGGTGGCGGGGGTCGTCTGAAGTTCCGAATGGATTGGTCTCAATGTTGTTAAAGACGAACGGTATCTCAACTCCATGAGTAGCTCCCAGGTAGGAGGGCATGTTGGCAGGTACGATATCAAAGCGGTAACTATAAGAAGGGTTGCCGTATTTTGACCATGCCTGAACCATGGACCGTCGAGGTGTATGCTGGGAGACATCGCCGTAGAAAGCCGAAACGCGTTTCCACTGGCTTCCTAGCAGCAAATTTCTGTGAGAGCTGTCCGACTTGGATTGCAAAAGGCGCTACTGTGTAGGTTTGTAGCTAGCTGGAATGCCGATGTCGTCGACATCTGGATAAAGCGTCTCATACACGGTAGCAGAGGTGTCATTGAGACGTTTGTCAGCTAATACGGCCCGGAAATCTGCATCTTTGTCCGTTCCTATCTTTCCATTCACAGTTCCCTCGTCTGTGTTGGCTCCGTAGACGATCGAAGCCTTGAAAAACCGACCTTCCTGGACCATCCTGCTCGGGTAGTCACTGATTATCTCGCCATCATAAACTGGTATAAAGGGTTATGGGGGGTTCAATGACCGACTCAGCCTGATAACAAGCTGCTCTCCAATCGCCGGGATGGTGATCGTTGTGCTGCCCGTCGTTGTGGTTGTTGTCTTTATCTAGTTCTTGGAGGGGCAGGGCAGCTTGGGGAAAAGCTAAACACTGCCCTCCGCCTTAGTAGCCCCACTTGGTCAGCTGACAGTGCTACTTGTAGCTAGGTACCGTTGTAGATCACTCGACTTCTTTAACCGAGATATTACGTCGTAATAACTTTCTGGTACATCACTGTAAGAGGGTTACATCTCGAGCTTCGGAATTTCTTTTTCGATCAACTTCTAGAAAGCATCCAAGACGCTCTACGGGATGGATTTGCAGAAGCGACTCGGTTCCGATGCGCGGGCAATGCCGCCGTCACCTTTGACGACGGATGTATCCGTAGCCCAGACGGAGTCGGAGGTCAATTCACCTAGCAAAGAAGCATCGCGCTCCATGCGCTTATACGGAAAGATGCCAGCCCGACAGGACCTTCTTCATCGCCAACTAGAGGTACATACTCATGGGTTCCCATTGCAATCTATCCGATCCAGCTAATCACTAGCTAATCTAGAGAAAATATTACGATTCTGGCGACTCCGCGCTTTCCGATGCACATAAATCCACCAACATTGGCGCCATCAAGACAGGAGCGGAGCATCCCCATCGAGAAGGGCTATCGCATCCTTTCTCGCCCGTACCGAGCTCCGGAAATATAGATGCGAACGCTAATCAAGACATCCAAGCTGAAACGCACAACCATGAGAGCAACCGTGCCAGTCACCTCCACGATATCGCCTCCAAGAACGGCGAAATCCAGACCGTCTCCGAGCATACGACTGAAAAAATGATTGCCTGAGTGCGTATTGCGGCCCGTCTGAATACGAGGGTCGCGGCCTTTTCTGAGAGGGATCTTCTCATTCTAGCACATCCTTAGTATAGCTTCATGCTGTACTAGAACTCTCTTTATTGTTTAGATCTTCCGTCGGAACGCAGGGAAGGGAGCATAGGGGAAAGGGCACATTCCGGGCAGGATTGTTACATCCACGTCTCAAAACAGAAGCTCGCAGCATTAACTCTGGTAGTGCTATATAAGAAGCGACTTCATTGCCCCATTGTTCAAACGCTGTGCCAGAGATGTAGAGATCCCAGTGGACTGTTGAGAGGAACGTCGCTTCGTTCATGTTAATCTCCTTCAAGCACAGCCCAGACATAGCAGCCCAATGCGCGGACGAATAACACCTTTCTTGGGTAAACTTCCACGCCAGCATGAGTGCCGAAAGGAATAGCCGTCGCTGGCAGTGAAGTGGCGTGAGCATCTTTGCATGGCGTGACGAATCAGCCTCGCAGGTTGACTCAAGAGCCGTTGAGCCTGGCAAAGTAAGGTAGTAAAGAGTCACCATCAGGGTATTGTAAGTCGTCCGGGACCTCTGTAAAAGCGTTTCAAGGTATAAACGGGTTGGAAGAGGGTCACTTGGAGAGGTAGTAGACATTGGGTCAGGCCAAAGGCACACGAGCAGTCGATCAGTGAAACCTAGAGGAAGTATTAGCCTCAGTAGCCTAGTAGAGAATAAAAAATAGAATGGAACATACCTATCAGGTCTTTGACAAGATCACAGCGCTGCACTGATATTGTTGCACGCTGGGGTGGGTTTGGGCAAGCCATCGACTTGACCTGCTCAGTTGGCGTGCTTCTAGTCGTGGCGAGAAATCAAACGACTAGGGTGGGAATTGACCATGTCAGTGAACAAGAATTGATGGACCTGGAATTGGGGGTTCCCAGCACCCCCTTCCATCAGCACTGCCCCTTACCCCGCTCCGCCACTAGGCTGGCAAGGCTGGATGCGGTAATCATGACGGGTTACTCCGCCCCTGGGCGTCTCCACTGTAAAAGCAGACAACTGCAAGGGCTGTATGGCGTTGCCGGACTACGGCCTGCAGAGGGTTGATCGCTCTCCAGATGTGCTGGTTCCTGCGCTAAAGCACATGCCCAGACGAGCCCGATCGCAGCTGCCAGCCGCTGACACACATGTTCCCGCACGCCAGTATCTTGTCGGCTGTAGATAGTGGCTCCACCAGGCGAGCCTTGAGCTGAGCTCGATGGACGGTGTCAAGCCAGCACTTAGCACTGTATAGCTTCCATGGTCGAGGTAGTGACTTATTAGAGTCTTAAGGGCACGAGGGCGCTACAAGCCAGAGCCATTACCGGCTGCTGTAGCCCGTGCTTACAACTTTTTCATGGTGGACGAAAAGGATCGGCGATATTGCAAACAGGAGGGACCGGTTCAGCTGCGCGCCCCGCCAAAGAAAGCCCGGAGGAACTGAGTTTTGTAATACTGTACGCTAACTACGCATATATATATATAGAGAGAGAGAGAGTAAATAAATCAGTAATTACTGAGTAATTTTATAAGCTAGGCTAGGTATAAAAATGTCTGTATAAACTAGTTACTAGTAGTAGTAGTATATATATTGAAAGACGGGAGTACTCCATGGTCTGTGAAAACGCGTAGTATCCTCGAACATACCACACAAAACACACACACCAGACGCTCTTAGTCTAGTAGTCGTAATGCGGAACCAATACCTCTGGCGTCGTGATACACTCGGCAGGGCCACTGAAACGACGTGAGTCTCTTGGTACGGTGGGAAGCAAGCAAACCAAAGGTAAAAAGAGGCTTCCTAAGCTCTGGTTAAGGCATGAAGAGTGGGGCCAAGCCCCGTAATGAATGCAAAAGAGTGTATTAAGTTAGGTTGACTAAGAAGTATTAAGGTGTAATGGTGAGGATCCGTGACGATAATAATCGTCGTGGTGGTGATAATAAAGGAAAGAAAGGAACGCTGTCTACAGTCTTTATATCGAACAACGGTTTGCTTAGAGTAACTTGAAATAGCAAACGATTTGATCCATTCCACTGTAACTAAGGAAATAGTTTATCGACTAGAAAGAGCGGTGTGTTACATGCAAAATCCTTTACTAAAGCTCCCTTATCTGCCCCCCGAACCTCTCAATCTCTCGCAAGGCCTCTATTGCATTGACAGTTAACCCGACTTGATACACCGTCGCCTGTGCGATTCCTTCAGGAAGATCCTGCCTTGTCTCAGTTTCGACATTAGCTCCTAGCTGCAGGAGCATCCTCACTAAACTAGTATTTCCTCTTCTAACAGCAGCATGAAGCGGCGTATCGTCCTGCGTGTTCTTCGCATCAAGATTCGCCCCCTGGCCAGCTAGATAAGCCGCAACCATATCGTGTCCATTAGCACAAGCATAGTATAGCGCTCCATTCCCCAGGCTGTCGTGCACTGAAACTGGAGTTTGCCATTTGTTGATGAGGCAGCTAACCAGCTGTATTGAACCGTTTTGTGCTGCATGAAGTAGCGCCTTGGCCTTAGCATCCTTGACATCTGCAGCAGCTACGTCCTCGTCTGCATCCATGCGCTCGAGTATCGCCTGGGTCATATTTGTTAGACCCTCTGCCGCGGCTCTGTGGAGCGGCAGGCAACCCTCGTCGTCCTTTGCCCAAACATTCGCTCCGCGATCTAAAAGGAAAGGTGTAAGCATCGCTACCGGGAGCCAATCAGCCCTGTGCAGAAGCGTTCTCCCTCTTCTGTCCTTGGTCTCAACACTTGCTCCGGCCGCAAGAAGACGTCGTGCTATGTCGAGATGGCCTGACGCTGCCGCTGCCCAGAGTGCTGTAGGCATTTCGGGATCTTGACTCTCATAATTGATAGACCTATGCTCGGAGTTGAATTCGAGCAGTATTTCCAGCATTTGCGGAGAGCTACCATCTCGTGCGGCGTGCCACAGCAGCGCATGCTGCTCCATGTCTTCTAGATTCGGATTCGCGCCATGCCTAAGTAGCAGCTCAAGCATATCTATCATATCCTTCTCTTGCGCGATACGGAGTGCTGTGCGCCCTCTACCGTCCCGGACATCGGCGTCCGCACCGCAGGCCAAGAGCTCTTCGATTATCTGCCGTTCACCTAGCTCGGTGGCATAATGAAGAGGGTACATGCCGGTCTCGGGAAATCTGACGTTAGGGCTTATTCCTAGACCCCGAAGGATGACTCTCAAGTCATCCCATTGGCCCTCTGTTATTGCCTCCATGAGGATGCTTGCCTCCTGGTCTGCGAAGGCTTCCTCGAGGATCGGATTAGCCCGCGCATCTTCTATTTCGACGTAGACATTCCATGCGAAAATAGGATCCATGGGAGGTGCTCTTTGTAACAGTCTTTGGACAAGTAATCCTACGTCGCCTCTGCACCGCCGTATTAGCTCCAATGTGTGAAATGTTGATGATATTAGAAAGAAGCCAGAAGTACGAGCAATGCATACCCAACCCAGGAGGCCACCAGTAGCTGGAATTGATTGCGCTTCCGCACAACTTTCTGGTGTAGCTTCTCCAGCCGTGGCACCGCCCAGCTCCTCCTTATTCGGCTCACTAGGAGACCGCCATTCGTGGAAGGGGCTCTTAGCTGCCCTGCGAGAGCTTTTTGCAGTTCCTCCACCTCCGGTCGAACTTCTGAGATGAAATTCCGTAACTCGTTCTGGACATCAATGCTACCTCTGCGCTGGCGAGCAATGTCTCGTGGGAGATGGTCAAGCCTGTATTGTGTGTCTAAGATGACTACCAGCGTTATCCGACAATCGCTCGCAAGTTGCTGGAGTATTTCCGGAGCCTCTTGATATTCCCTTACAAATTTTCGCAACCTCAAGGCAACTGTGTACAATGTGATAACGCCAGTTGCCAAAGACAGCGGATCAGTCATCTTGGTTGATACCGGTTCTGTAAGTGTGTTTAGGTGTGGGGTGAAATTAGATGGAGAGTCCCGCATTCACGCGGGTGCATGGGAGGCGGGGCAATGTACGCTTATGTGGGAATTCCACTTTCTGTCCCTCTCACCTCACGATGTAGGGCATGGCCATCTACACTGCATACAACTGAGGGGGCTGAGTCCGAATGACATGTAAGCCACAATCTCGGTGGGTGGTACGAGAATTGGGGCATCCAATGAATCCGCAGTCTAGTGGAGGAATGGCACTGTGTGAAAGGACTAGGCGGTAACCCCTCACGAAGGTTGGACACGAGATATGCTGGCTCCTAAGTTGCTGCCTCGTTTTTGAAGAGCCTTGGCGTTCGTTCGCTGAGGCGAGGAAATTGTGGCTTCAGAAGAGTTGGCGCTTTTTAAATAGCGGAGAGCGAACGTTGGCTTGCTAGGATTCACAATTGGGGGCGGGGGAGGATTTAATCATGCCGCATTGGGAAACATTCAGGTCTTTACTTTGGACATGTAAATTGTTATGAGATCGCGATCTGAATCATATTTCGAGATCACGGCTTCGGCGAGGGGAGGCTACAAGTCATCAACCTGAGTCAAGATCGGTCCTAGTTCGTACGTCCTAGCTTTCTCGTCCCCGTGTCATCAAGCCCTAGCCGCAGAGGCCTTTTTAACCACTTATAGACCCAATACAGTGCTCCGCCGAATATGATCACACCTAGTACCACCCCAACGGCAACAAGACCTTTGTCTGTGGCGCTTAATGTAGGGTTTGCGGGGCAGTCTGCTGAAGACTTGGGTAGAATGCTATTGGCGTCCATGCTTTGCTTGGCGAGGTAGAACTTCGGTTCTGCCGGTTCGTAGTCAACAAAGAGGTAGACCTAAGTTGCTCTTAGCGTCCGTATTTGGAGTCCGTTGAGTTATATGGGAGACATCCCGCCATACCTGAGATAGAAACGCTTTCCCTAAGACAGGTGCATTGACTGGGGCAGCCTGGGCGAAAATTTGGACTTCGTTGAAGTTGGAATCAACGATGGGGACACCGGATTCGTCCAGACCTCTCAATGGTCGCACTGCTACTTGTTAGTCTCCAAATTTCAATACACCGTGGCATAGGCTTGGCCACCAAAGCATTGCAGATTCATGCATACCTAGCTCGTGTGATGGTATCGTAATTCGGAAGTCGTTATCTAAAGTAATATCCAGAGCCATGGTTATATTTCCTGCACTGGCAGGAAATACCATTCCTGGCTCTAGATTATATAGATTCTTGTACTGTGACGGGCTGACTGGATGAGTGTGGTTGGTACTCTCGGATAACATCACCGTAATGTCATTCAAGGTATCCTGCGGTAGCCGGAACAAGTTATCGTACCTTTGCCTTGGTTAGATATTGCCCAAGAGTCAAGAGAAGATGTCCGAACTAGACTTACGGCTCTATACAGGTAGGAGGGCCATCCGCGACAGTGAAGAAGGACTTATTGTTACTCAAGCCGCCGGTCTCATTCCACACGTGCAGTTGTATATTTGTTATCGTAACTTGGAGTGGACATCGGCGGTCTTTGAGCTTGTCGGGCGAAGCAACACTATAATTGTAGAACGGGCCGTCGAGGCTGGACTCGTCATATCCACCTAGTACCAAACTGCCGGCCCTCGGGTAAAGATAGCTTCGCGATCCAGAGTTCAAACCCCACGCCTTAGCTCCGATCAGTCCTCCGTCTTTAAATGCTTGAAGCAACGAAGACTCCTCTGCTAATCCCAGGTGACTTGTGGTGTGTTGTTGGCCTTGTGTGATGAGAGCCTCGGTAAATGTAGCTGATTCACCGCGTAACTGCAACTCTGCGTTAGTTGCGTATGGGAACGGCGAAGCTTGGTCGGTCTGCATAATGCTGGCCCATCCCGGATTGAGCACATCAAGCCCGTCTGTCGATGCCGAGGAGAGGGTATCTCTCATGACGTAGCCACCTCTGCGTGAGCGACACTGTTCTTTCGTCATGATAACGCCGTCGCCGACATCCAACCACGGCGGATTGCAGACATCGCTAGCCTGGAGAAACGTCGAGTTCACAACAGTGCTTGGCATAGCGCATACCTGTGTCGAGCCACCAATTCCGACTAGCAACCCCCATGAATGTACATCTGACTCATTTGACGCAGAGAAGCTACAGTTTTGAAGGGAGAGCTCGATAGTAGGAGGGGAGCAAGTGGTGGCAACAGAACCGTCCAGCGCCAGCGCGACTAAGGCCAGCGCAATACACAGACACTGCCAGCTATGAGCCATGAAGAGGACAGTGAAAAACAATGAGCAAAGTACATGTGCAAGCAGAACTCCCAGCTAGCGTAATGCGGGGGAATGAAGTCGATAGCTGCCTTTATGGCTTCAATCCAGACAACCTGCTGATAACTAACATGGCGTAACCACGCCACACACGCCCCACGCCTTCATCGTATGCGCCCGGCGCAATAGCCAGGGCGGATTCAATGAAAGTCAGCCTAGGGAAGAAAAGTGTACATCTGCACGGGAAGTGCCCCGAACTTGAGCGTCGACTCAGCTGTGGCTGTTTTGGTAGGCCCAGGTGAAGCGACCCCGCACTTCACTGCTTGACCACGATATTTACTGATGCCCGGCTGAACGAAGCCAACAGTATGTGGCCGTTGGGGTCAAGTTGAGGGTGTACTGAAAGTGCAATAATACCTGAGAGCCCCGCTCCTGCATGGACAGTCCCTCCGTCCCGTGTGTGTTCCTCGGAACAGATGATCGCCAGCTTGACGCATAACAAGATCGCTGAGACTAGTTTCTAAGTTGAATAAAAGATACGAAATCTACAGCTGGCATTGACTCTGGCATCTATTATGTCTAGTACACTTATTCCAGGAATCTTTTGCACGGTAGTGACCATGGCGGGCTTGGTGGTTACTAATAGAGCTGCTAAGCGATATTGTAGTGAGTACACCAGAGTGACCATTAGTTTCGGTTTCGTAAGCGGCAGGAATATCTGTCCGAGCTCCAAAATCGCGAGTTCTGCCCAACGCAGGCATTGATGCGGGCGGCAGCGCCTACCAGCATGTGGGCAGATCTGTAAACCCCCTAATGTGATATTTATTGATTGGATCTGGAAACGAACGGCTGACCTTCTCTACGCCGGGGTTTTGATTAATCGCGCTGTCAGATTGGGAAGAAATGCCATAGATATTTAGCATTGTAGATATATGGAGTCTCCTTTGCTTTATCAGCCGGAATACCCTGCCCTTTCCACTTGTGGCCGTGAAAAATCAGACCACACAAACTGAACCTGCACTGTACCGGCCAATTTCTCAATCTCATCGATTTCCATTATGTCGCTCATAAGCCCGATCCTCGTGTTCTGCATTGCCACATCCTCTGCATGCAATGCAGTGGCTAACCTCGCTCCGCCAGCGTCCTCAAACTGCTCTCTGTATAGGATAACAGGCAATATGCTATCTTTCCACACTGGCTGAACATGATGCTGTCTCCAAGTATTGACAATAAAGATAGACAGCAGAATCGAGAGTAGCGTTACTAGCAATGATGGAAGGAGAAGCCATTGCCAATTCCACTTCACACATGTTGTTGTCTGCATGACAGCCCCATTTGCTTTTCCTTGTGGCAACCAGTCCTCTGGACCAAAACTGGCGTTAAGGCGGAAATCTGAGCCGAAAATCGTTCTGTACTTGGTTGTTACACCAGTCGCAAACGCTTGGAAGAGAGCCTCGATGTTTGGAGCAGTGGCGTTACCGTCGGCATACAGCATGCTCATATATTTGCCGTTCCCGAAGTCCGGAAGCTCGTCTCCGCTCTGACTCACTGAAACACAATCTAGGGTGGATGGCAAAGCACGGCTTTCGCGGCAATAGCCTCTGAATATAAGTTGCTGGAACAAGCGGGACACTGCCACGCCCCAACCGGCACTATGCCTGTATATACATCTCTCTGGAGCCGACACATTGTATAGTGGTGCGTTAGGAAGATTCTGGAAGAGTGAGAGTCGAGTAACGTTGGGTGCAGCGCTGAAGTTGTTGTACGTGTAAATCACATTGCCTACTCGACAAGGGGAATGGACTCCCGCATAGTCGAAACCGGAATTATGCTCGGCGTTTATGTTCTCTATAGAATCCGAGCTCATGGGCGTGCTTGCCAGGTTGCTGACATCTGGTAAGGTAGCAGCCGAGAATGGTAATGTTTCCGTTACATTGCTGCTTGAGACGGAAACATTATAAGTCTTCATGCAAGGAAATAGTGCGCACGTAGCCACTATTACGCTAATAGTGGTGTTAGCCATTTCCCCTGGCGACGTTCCGGGTCCTGTGCACCCGTGGCGCGCTGGAGCCCACGATATATGTGCTTTGGGGTCGTCACAACCCGCTGTCGAGGTAGTCAAGACGGCAACGTTCGCAAATGACCAGCGGGGCATTTGAACGATATCTGGCGGCAGTGATGCTCCAGTCCAACGAAGGTCTCTGTCAGTTGTCAGGTTCAGCCAAGTTCCTTCCCGAGGATAGTAGATCTGAAGCCCGTTAGGAAGTTGATAGGTATATTGTCCATTGGAGTCTCCTCGCCCTGATACCAGTCCAGTCACATCGGCACATGAACTGCAAACGCCTATCGTGGTGAACGTCGAATTCTCGACGGGTTGAAAAGACGTAAACATGGCTTCGGGCGGGTCGCCGCTGGTGAATGTGCAGTTGCCGGTAGTCCAGGAAGTTACTGTGACGTTCTGGTTGCTGACCGAAGTAGGATCTGCCAATACGCTGTAAACTGCTACCATAGTATCCGTGTCGGCATCCCAGGCCGGGCCGGCGTTTATAGGACGCGTCCATTCGGCGTGACGGGGAACATAATGCCCATAAGGTAATGACGCAGATATGCCTGGAATAGGGATGGAACAAGGAGTTGTCCCGATCGACTGTTGAACAAACGGCCCGATGGCGAACGATGCAAGCATTAGCAACACCGTCGCTGTTGGTATGACGGAGATGCCCTTCACCACCAGAAGAAGTTGAGCTGCGCCTAGCCCTCCTCGACTGCCGTCGCTAAAAGCTTGGAGATGCTGGAGGGGCCGATACTGCCCGGTAAACCAATCCCACTTGGATTGAGATATGATCGGGGAAGCAATACCGACCATAGCCGCTTGCAAGATAGTGGCAAGCACAGACAAAAGTGCCCCCAAGGTAATACCATATGGCCAGTCTGGCACGATCTGGTGGTTGAATGTCTTCAGAATTAGGAATATAGCGATGAGAAGACCTATGGAAACGGCGAGTTCCAGAATTTCCACTTCCAATGACGGAATACATGGAAGCGGCGAGGAGGGAATGGTGCATCGGTTGCAATCAGGCAAAATCCTTTGGCTTTCTTCGGTTGTTGATCGGCAGATGGCGAGTGAACCGGCTCGGGGTAGGGCTCGGAAGGTCGAGTTTGCTGTTAAGCTGGGAATACTGAAGTGCATCGGATGGCGATGAGGTCTGGCGCATGGGGGGATTTGTGGGGACCTCATCAGCATCCATATTGTTCGCAGGTTGCCACATCTTGAACCGCTGTGTGCTTCAAGCGCTGCCGGGGTACCCTGCGGGTATGTTACTCGGGAAGGAAGGACGATGAGCTCTTTTCACACCTTCAAGTATCTAGTGATGCATAGCTGGCAAACCTGGCGGGGAAGGTCTTGTTGAGATAAAGATCAGGATCAACACGATCAAGAACAAATGAGGGTAGGAAGTAGAGGGTATTATCCATTCCAAGAGCGGCCCGCCAAGTCCTCCTCCTGTGCAACCCGCAATACGAAGTATGATATAGCCTCCTGGATGCCATATCGTAGCAAAGTGTATACGGAACAAACCCAAGAACACTATTTTCAGCTTTAAGCCCTAAAATTGACGCTGTGCATAAGCGAGCCCGCCTAGGGAGTATCACCTTCGGGCCAAGCCCGGTGTACCGATAATCAAGCGTGGACGGCGTAAGGCCAAGAACAAAGATTCAACAGAACGTAGGCTCTAGACTAGTCCGAAACGCACTAACTTAAGGAAGTAACAGACAATTAGTCGAAAGCAACGAAGGGTAAGATCGTGACATGAACAACAGCTACACACACAAGACGCCTCTAGCAACGACCTCCAGCCTTCGCCTACCTATACGTACTCAAGAGAACATTTGTGGGTTGCATGTACGGATAAAACTAAGAAAATAAAGAGCGCGAAATACAATTAGAAGAGGCTCTCTGCTCAAAGCGACAAAGAAGCTGGGATTTCCCGATTCGGATGTGCTTGTTGACCCACCCCAGTTTGCAGGATCGCGAGGCTACTGGGTAGGTAGGGATTAAATTAATGTCGAGGCATAAAGTTATGGCGCCACAGCCCATTCATTGTAAGGCTGAAAATTTTCTCGCGCCTTGGTCCGAACACCACAACTATGTCCAACCTGTAATACTATGTCGCCCTCGTGAAACCTCCCGTCTTCGTCGCGGCCAAAAATGCTCGCTTTGCGACCGACGCCAAGACCAAATACCATCAGATCTTTACGTTTATGCCCTAGGTATCTTCCCGCGTTTCCGCGCAGATATACCCACATAAGGTTGCACAGCCAGCATTGGCGCTCCTTATTTCCGCCGCCCACATCTTCCCTCTCCAGCACGCGTGTGCAAGCTCGTGGCGTGTCAATTGACGCGTCACGCGCCGAACAAAAGCTGCGATGCACTGAAATCGATGAAGATGGCCGAGTGTCGGCAGTGGAGCATCTGACCAGAGGGGAGCTAGCGAAGAAAGTGAGTACTGATCATGTGTGACCGCGAAGGAGGCGGTGGTTGACACTCTACCAGTACGGCGTCCTAGCGCAAAATCTGCGCAATATAATATCGTCGCAGTCGCCAGCTATCCTGAAGCAGCCGCGCCTGCTTATCATCAATCTATTCGACATCAAGGTTTTGATCCAAAGAGACCGTGCCTTGTTCATCACTTTGGCCGCCCCCGATGGCTCTGCAGAACCGAGCACGGACTCAGCCATGATTCACTTTATTCAGGAGAAATCCCGCCGGAACAAAGCCATGGATTCCGGAAATCTTGGATATGAGATGAGGATCTTGGAGGCTGCACTGATGTGGACGCTCCTGGATCTGCAGCGTGAGCTCGAGACGGTTCGCGAGCCCATCCAATGGGTCCTTCGCTGTTTGGAGGAAAACGTAGACTGGCGCAGTTTGTTACAGCTGCGGATGCTTGCCAGCCAGGCCAATCGCTGTGCTCACCGCGGCGAGCTCCTTCGCGACGTCGTCGACAACTTGCTAGACACGGACGGAAGTAGCGCTGCGACGTATTACGTCGACAGGACGGACGCCTCCAGGGAGGACCCCTTCGGCGCCGTAGAAGCTGAGCTGCTTCTGGAATCTTACTACGGAACATATGACAGAGTCACGCAAGCTGCCCAGTCTCTAGTCTCTGTCTCTAGGAATGTCGATGGAATGTGAGTGCTCCTCCATTGCTTCTCGAACTGCCCCAATGCTAGGCTAATTGTGCCATTCGGTACCGCGCACGGCAGCGTGAGTGCGATCCTCGAGTCCAACCGCAACTCGATCATCCTGTTCGACACAAGGATAAGGATTGGCCTTATGAGTGTCGCATCAGGTGCATTTACAAGCTCTTTCTATGCAATGAATATCGAGAACTTCATCGCCGAGTCCGTATGGTCCCTAGCCGGGGTGGCCTCGGTTTCCATGGTCGCATCCACAGCGTCCTACTGTCTTGGCCTGGCGATGCTGCAGAAGGTCCGCTCGGTCCGAATGAAGGGCATCGGGTGGAAGAGAACCGGATACTAAGAAAAACCACGTCGGATGGTTCGAGATTGTCTTGGGCCCGTGACTAGGAATCACTAGTGAAAGGAATAAGTCTTCCAGAACAGTCTCCTTTCCACCGTCAACACTGGTCGTGCTATCGTTGGAGAAGTGCGACTTGATAAGAGCAACCCGATAAGTGCGACCTGGTTACTATGTGAATGAGATGGAAGTCTCACCGACCCACGCGTGGGGCATTGATGCCGGTTTTGCTGGTTATTGCGGTGCCGGAAGAGGGTGGACCGGCAAACTGGCGTACGTATCGTATCGTGAAAGGAAAAAAAAACAGAGCATGAGCGGCCCCTCTATTTTTAGGGCCGCATCGCGGTAGCGGCCGTGCCGATCCATTCTCTCTCATTTTGGACATTAGCAGGCGGAACAGGTTGCATCTTATCGCGTTTTGCTGCAGCAGTATCCACTTAGCACCGATTAGAGCCCCGGCACCGGCGCTGCGGCCGTAGATTCTTAAGAGCCATGATTCGTTCAGCATCGGAGCCGATCTTATTCTTCCCAGTTTCACAAGACCGTTGGGATAGATCGTCAAGCGACTCGCCACGATGGCATTGCCGGAGAGAATGCCACCAACTCTCCAGCAGGTCCAGCAGGACATCGAGGTCGGCCCGGTGCTGCCGCCGGCGGAACGCACCGCCACGAATGCGAGTCGAGTAGTCGCCGAGCTTCGGAAGCAAAAGAAATATCTCATTCTCTTCATTGTCAGCTGGAATACACTTGTGGTTGTATTTCTGAGCACCTCCTTGCTAGTAGCAACTCCAGAAATCTCGGCCGACCTTGGGACAACTCCGGAGCTCTTGAACATTACCAATGCTGGCGTCCTCATCGCAATGGGGCTTTCTTCGCTAATATGGCTACCCCTAAGCCAGATAATCGGCAGGAGACACAGTTACAGCTTGGCTATATTGGTTTTGCTGGCATCCTCCATCGGAACTGCTCTGGCGCCGGACATGAGAACATTTACAGTAATGAGAATCATCTCTGCATTCACCGGCACGTACTTTATGGTCGCGGGGCAGACCATTATTGCAGACATCTTCGAGCCCATTGTCCGCGGATTCGCTGTTGGCTGCATGCAAGTCGGGAGTGTAGCCGGCGCCGGTATAGGTATAACTCTCAACCCTCGTCCCGCAAGCACCCGGCTAGGTCGTGTACTGACATTCTGGCCCAGGGCCTTGTGTTGGAGGCATAATTGTCACGTTTAGCACCTGGCGTAGCATATATTGGCTTCAGGTGGCGATGGCTGGCCTTGGATTCGTGCTGTCGATTCTCTTCATTCCCGACATCAAGAGCGAAGTTCAGCAGCTGAATGAAAAGTCTCATGGCGGTGACCTTACTGCCCTTGACATCCTTCGTAGCTTTAACCCTGCCAAAATATTCCGTCAATTCCTACGACCTCAGGTCCTTCTCGCGGACTTAGCCTGCGGCTTCCTCTCCATGGCTCAATACGGTTTACTGACCTCGGTCCGACAAATCATCAACCCTCGCTTCAACCTAACCACCCCACTTATCAGCGGCCTCTTTTACCTGGCACCGGGGGCCGGATTTGTTGCTGGAAGTCTGATTGGCGGCCGTTTATCAGACCACACCGTCAAACGCTATATTGCGAAGCGAGAGGGCGTTCGGCTCCCCAGGGATCGCTTAAACAGCGGAATTCTTTACTTGATAGGAATACTGCCGATATCAATGCTACTTTATGGGTGGTGCTTGGACAAGGAGTTTGGTGGCTTGGCGTTGCCTATCGTCATGTCGTTCTGGATCGGGACTGGCCTTCTCGGGGCTTGGAATGGCCTGAACACATACACAGCCGGTAAGAGCTGTCCGAAATGAACATTCGCCGCGGGAGCGCGCTAATTTGTCACAGAGGTTTTCCCTGCTGAACGTTCAGAAGTTGTCTGTAGCAAGTATGTTCTACAGTATGCGTTTGGTGCGGCTTCGACAGCTTCGGTTCTGCCTATGATGACCGCAATTGGAGTAGGCTGGTCTTTTACTCTTTGTAGGTGTCACTTGAACTAGTCACCTACCGCTTCCTCTACCAGTCCCTGACCATTTTTTCTAGTAATGCTACTGAATGTTCTTGGCGGGTTTTTTGTCTTCGTAATCGCAAGACTAGCACCTGACACCGGAGTGTGGGAATATAAAGGATAACAATAGAGGTTTAGATGGGGTTAGAATGAATACGAGTAATGGTATAGAGATCAATAGATTAGACATAGATATAGATACCTCTCTTTAGCTTCCACGCTTACCGGACTTAATTCATTTTTTGCGCTTCTGTCGCCTTTGGTCGCGTTTTCCTCTTGAAAAAGACTACATGGGACATTCAGGCATCTGTCTATCGTATTGCAGGGCAATTCTAGTCCTAGATGTCTAGTCCTAGGCGGAGGAAGCGCTGCGGGAGAGATGCGCGCTTGTGTCCGCCTAGATGAAGGCAGCCCACGGTACAGCGCGAGAAAGTGTCACGCCTTCAATTGGAAACAGTTCTCTGCTAATAGTTGTATACTTTGTCTGTAAATTGGGCTGGGTTTGCAGCTCGCGGCCCACGTTTGCCTTGTCGGAGTTGCTGCCTGGGAAGGTATTCCGGGCGCCGACAGCCAACCAGCGGCGCCTCGATGCTAGATACCCCCACAGGCGTCCTTCAATTTGCGGGTCGCCTGACAATTGGCCCGGCGCCTACTCCGAAGTTTTGGCAAACCACCTGCACTTACTCAGCGTAGGTCGCCCGAGTTGCTAAATACGATCAGTTAAGCTATATAAACCACCTCCTTTCTTCGCCACTTAGGATCTTTTACCTAAGGCATTGCGCAGCAGTTGATACAGGTAGAGACCAAAAAAACTGTGCTGCACCCTCCTCTTGCACTCTTTCCCTTTTGCCCTTTCTCCCCCTTCTCCACAGCCGGCCGTTGTAACCTGTTTACCCTTCTTTACCTGATATACAACGCCGCCCCAAGCCTGCAGTAAACCTATCGATGCATAGATATGTCTGCCATCGCCACCAACAAACACGTCTGCGGTCTCTACTACCTCCGCCCGCCACCTCCAGATCGGAACTATGGCCCTCTGTCGCGATGTTACCTACCACAACTCTCGTTGTCAACCCATACTCGCATCATCTCCTTCTCAGCCTGCACCATCGTCACTCAGAAGTTCGTCAACCCATCCAATGAAACAATTCCCGAGCTTCGCTATACCTTTCCCCTCTATGATGGCGTCTCCGTCACTGGCTTTATCTTCACCATCAACCAGGCTCGGGTGATCCGTGGTGTGGTGAAGGAGCGCGAGGAGGCCAAGCAAATATACAATGCTGCAGTGGCACAAGGACAGACTGCTGGTCTTCTAGAGCAGCTTCCTGACGCAGGCGATATCTTCACGACCACGATCGGTAACATCCCCGGCCGGGCCGACATCGTTGTCCAGATAACCTACTTGGGAGAGTTGATGCACGATGCGGAGATTAACGGCATCCGGTTTACTATCCCAACACAGATTGCACCCCGCTACGGCAACTATCCGGGCGAGTTGCTCAGTGCGAGTACGTTTACCGGGAAAGGTGGAATCGAGGTCGTTGTGGATATTGAGATGCCAACCGGGTCTTCAATTAGAACGATTCAGTCTCCCTCTCACCCCATCTCGGTAACCTTGGGCAGCACCTCTAGCTCGGATTCTTCAGAGGCGTCTCAATTCTCACCACACAAGGCGCTAGCTAGCTTATCCTTGGGTACAACAGAGCTGGACGGTGACTTTGTCTTGCAAGTCGTTGTTCCCGACACCGAACATCCCGTCGCCATATTGGAGACGCATCCAACCATACCCAATCAACGCGCCCTAATGGCAACACTAGTGCCGCGTTTCAACCTACCCGCTTGTCGCCCAGAGCTTGTATTCATATGTGACCGCTCAGGCTCAATGCAGGATGGTCACAAGATCTCGAACGTCAAGACTGCCCTGAATGTGTTCCTGAAGTCTCTACCTCTCGGCGTCAAATTCAACATCTGTTCCTTTGGCTCCAACCACAGTTTTCTATTCGATCGGTCACAATCTTATGGCGCCGACAGCCTTCGCCAAGCTATTCAGCTCGTCAACACCTTTGCGGCCGACTTTGGTGGAACGGAGATCTATGCTCCGCTTGAGGATGCATTCAAGAGACGGTTTTTAGATATGGACCTTGAAGTTTTTCTCCTTACAGATGGTCAGGTCTGGGGGCAGGAAAAGCTCGTCGAGATGATCAATCGTTATGTCGCAGAGAGCGACGGCAAGATTCGGGTGTTTACGCTCGGTATTGGCCCCGATGTCAGCCATTCTCTCATCGAGGGTATTGCTGCGGCTGGGAATGGTTTCTCCCAAACCGTAGCCGACAAGGAGAAAATGAACAACAAGGTCACACGAATGCTGCAGGCAGCTTTGTCTCCTCACGTCACCAACTATACGCTACAGATCAACTATGAGAACGAGTCGACTGCGAGCGACGATGATGACCACGATTTTGAGATTGTCGAGAAAGTCATGGATGCCTTGAGTCTAGAGGTTGCGGAGCCGAACAAGGACGCGCATGCGGAAGAGGACGCTGCCGAGATGCCAATGAAACCCATCTCTCTCTTCAGCACCAACGAGGTGGCGGATGTGAACAGCGCGGCAGACAATACAGTGGACAAATACGCACACCTGCCAGCTGTCACAGAGCCGAAGCTCCTTCAGGCCCCCTTTGTTATCCCGCCGCTATTCCGCTTCAACAGAACTAATATTTATCTTTTGCTCTCACCGGACACAACCCAAAGGACACCCAAGTCTATTCTTCTCCGTGGCATTTCCAAGCATGGTCCTCTGGAATTGGAAATTGCGGTGGCCACGCTGGCTGAGAAGAGTGCGACCATCCACCAGCTAGCGGCCCGGAAGGCTGTAAAGGAGCTCGAGAGTGGCCGGGGGTGGATCGTCCATGCCAGAGACAACACAGATTCAAAGCTCCTCAGGGACAAGTACGATGGCCGCTTTTCTGATATGGTGGCGCGCGAGGCAGTTCGTCTCGGGGTCCGATTCCAGGTCGGAAGCAGATGGTGCAGCTTTGTGGCTGTAGAGAATGACCACGCCGCTATAGATGACGAACAAGCCACTTCTTCTGCTCGACCTCGCCTTAAAGCGGCACCAAATCTGCCCCATTCACCGCCAGCTTCCTCAATATTAGCTCAACAAGCTCAGCAACAGCAGCAAATGCGCCAAGCAGCTCTTCAAAATCATGGTAATCAGCTACCAACCGCTGGGGTACAGGTATTTTATTCCGTCGGGCATTTCCAGGGTACATCGAAAGCTAACAACTGGAAGAACCATGCTTTACAGGATTACCAAATGCAGCTAATGCTTCTCGAGCAGCAAAACAAGAAACGAAATATGATGGCAAGACAAACACCAGATCTTAGCCCCCAGGCTGGATTTAACGGAACCAATGCCATGCCAATGACCCAGACATCAGGTCAGATTGCGAAAAGGGCACGGTATGAGCCGAATTCAAGCCAACCGGCTATCGTTAATCCTCCTGGCGAGTGGAACAGCATGGATTTTGCGTCGCCGCTGACGAGCTCTGATGTTCTCCACGATTTTGATTTTGATGCTTTTTTGCATAGTTCTACTCCCAACGAATCCAACGCAATGTTTAATTTCGCTGCACCCACCACGGAGATGCCTTCTCCAGATGTTTTTGATCGTCTTGTCTCTCTGCAGAGCTTCAACGGCGCCTGGATTTGGAGCGCTGCACTTCTGGATGTCTTAGGATTGGATGCTGGTCGAATCATGGTTGTTTCTCAGGAAGAGAACTTAACCAGCATAATTGGTACCGACATTCTCGCGACGGCTCTAGTCTTGGCCTTCTTGCACTTGAAATTGGCGACACGGAGGGATGAATGGGAGATGTTGGCGGACAAGGCCAAGGATTGGATCAAGAGCGAAAGTCAGGCCAGTAGCAGAACTGCTGAGGGATATATCGACTCAGCTAAAGCCTTTTTATAGGCACTCAGGCTGTCTTTGGGGAAATAAGTTCAAACAGCAGGACGGCTACCGCAATGCTAGATTTCTTGGTGGTCCATTTACACATCAAACTCATTAAATATGCTTGGCATCTAGCTACTAATATTTCTCAAGTTTAATTTTAGGCCGTCGAGGAGCAACAAGTACACCCGAAAGAATATGTTGGAAGAACTTAGTTTTGGCATAGAAATGAGTATTCATCCCTTGCTCGTAGTCGATGGTGGAGACTATAGAGAGACAGTGTGTGTGCGTGGCCACGCGAATAAGCTGTTTATATTTTGCTTTGTCTCTGGCATCAGTCAACTTTAATAGTAACTACGGCTTTCTCGAGTCCAGACGCGGATGCGGTCACTGTGATTTCGCCCGGTGACCCGACCTTTGCTCTAACGATAGCTAGGGCCATTCCATTGAAGGCATTTCGGGACAGGCTCGGGAACGCGGTCATATCGGTAGGATCGCCGTTGTCAGTGGACACTATCTCCCCAGGGCCGGAGATGGAGAAGTCAATGGTGTTGTGGGCCCGCGGGACCACCTCTCCGCTGCTATCCACAACGGCAACACTAATGAAGGACAAGTCGTAACCATCACTAGAGATTGTACTGCGATCGGCGGTCGCGGTTAGTTTTGCAGCGTCACCGATTGTTTTCTTCGTATCAACCGCCCACTGAACACCATCCTTATATGTCACCACTCGGAGGTCCCCGGGCTGATAGGTTATGTTGTCCCATCGGAAACGATAGCTGTATTCTGCCCTCGTCTGGCGGCCTGCTGACTCGCCATTCACGAAAAGCTCGGCCTCGTCGGCAGAGGAGTACACATGAACAGGGGTGATCTCGCCCAGACGGTCAGGCCAGCTCCAGTGCGGCAAGATGTGCGCCATGGGGAGGTCGGGACGCCACCGGGACTGATAAAGGTAAAAGCGATCCTTCTTAAATCCTGCGAGGTCGATAATTCCGAAATACGAGCTTCGAGCCTGGCTATCGAACGGTGTGGGCTCACCGAGATAATCCCACCCGGTCCAGACAAACTCGCCGGCAACGTATGAAAACTTATCCTGTGCTGTGAACACTTTGTCCGGGGATGCGCCCCAGCTTGGGGCATATAGATCGTAAGCACTGACGTACAGGGCGGCAGTGTCCTCTCCAGCACTCGGCCCGACTACCGCGTTGTTGTCGCTGGTTACCGGGAAGATGTAGGTTCCTCGTGTACTAAGTACGGACGAGCTCTCGCTCGTCCAGATCATCTTATTTGGATATGCACTTCTGAAGGAGGGGAATGCGTAATTCGTCGAGGTTCCCCGGCCCTCCCCTTGGTAATTCAGGCTCTCGATATCCAACACATCCGCTGCCGCGCTTCCTGCGGTGGCCGAATTCAGGGCCATGGTTGAAAGCCGCGTGGGATCTTCCTCGTGCATCATGTCGTGCAATTCTTTTCCAATCGTGCCACCAGCAGCGCTTGTTTGCTCAGGAATCTCGTTTCCAAAGCTCCACGCGATAATCGAAGGGTGATTGCGATCCCGCCGGATAAACGCGCGGAGATCAGGCTCGTGCCAGTCATCGAAAAGCAAATGGTAGTCATTGGTCGTCTTCTGAGTCTTCCAGCAGTCAAACAACTCATCCAAGACCATAAAGCCCATTTGGTCGGCAAGATCGAGAAACTCGGGGGCTGGCGGATTGTGTGAGGTCCTAAGCGCATTGCTTCCCATCTCTTGTAGCATTTCGAGCTGTCTTTCGGCAGCACGAATATGGAACGCGGCTCCCAAAGATCCTTGATCGTGGTGATTGCAGGTACCTTGCACTCGCACCGGTTGCCCATTGATCAAGACACCTTGATCCGGGTCAAGTGTCAGCGAACGGATTCCAAATGGCGTTTCGTAGGTGTCAATCACGTTATCGCCCGATAAGATAGTTGTGACAGCAACATAGAGGCTGGGCTTTTGTTCAGGTGGTGGTCCCCAGAGCAATGGAGATGCGATAGTTATGGACCCATTCACTGGTGTCTTCGCCCCTGAGGCCACCTCGACTGTTATCCTAGGGAATGTAGCGACCGTCTCCACGCTTGCAAGTCGACTGGTCGGGTCGAGGGCGCGCACCTCGGTTACCACGTCAACCCGAGCACTTCCATTGCCCTTGTTTTCCACTTCAACGATCAAGTCGACTGTAGCCGACTCGCTAGATACCGATGGGGTTGTGATATAAGTGCCGAACTGAGCAACATGGGTTGGATCCGTCTTGACGAGCCAAACGTTTCGATAAATGCCGCCACCTGGGTACCATCGTGATGAATCCAATGCGTTGTCAAGCCGAATGGCCAGAATATTCTCATCGCCCACGGTGATGTAAGGAGTGAGATCCAGGCGCCACGATGAGTAACCATATGGCCACCCCCCGACTAAATTTCCATTGAGGAAGACAGCCGCATAGGACATAGCCCCGTCAATGTCCAAGAAGATAGACTTGCCGGTATCGTCTGCGGAGAAAGCAATTTTTCGGCGATACCAGCCTACGCCGTTCGATGGAAGGCGCCCCATGCCGCCGCTGATTCCAGGAGCACCAAATGGACCCTGGACGGCCCAGTCGTGCGGCAGGTTAACTGCCTGCCAAGTGCTATCATCGAATGTCGATTGAACAAAATCGACGTCCCCTCCAGGGGCTGCTCCTGAGGGGCGCTCATATTTCGACCCGCTAAGAAAGTCATTGGCCGACGGGAGAATCCACGGACGTAGAACGCTGTATGAGAGCGAGTCGGGGCTGGATGTGAAGCGTGAGAACCGCCATCCTTGGTTAAGACTGACACGTTCGCGCCCGGCTGAGAAGTGCGAGGCGTCCTGATTGGCTCTGATCGCATAGGCTTCAGCAAGCTGGGAATGACCCAAGAAGAACATGCCGAGCAGGACAAGCCTGAGCGTAGCGTATGCCCACGATTTCACGACGGACGACATGTTCATCGCCAACAATATCCAGCCCTGTGGCGGTAGAGTTTTCTCGGTTCTTCCGTGAACATCACATTTTAGGTGAGAATGGGTCTTCTTATAGCCATCCCCCGTGTGGAAGCGCGTATTCTACCCTGGACCACCAGGCGCAGTACTGTAACCCTCGATTCTTGGCACGGCCCGAGGCGGGAAATTATTCTCCGTAGCATTAATCGATCCTCACCCTATGCTCGTTATCTAGCATCGGGTCAATGGCCTCGGGCCTTTACCTACCGATTAGCCGATGAGACGTCATGCCCAGGTATGTAGTAAGGCGGGGAGGGTCAACCAAGAAACAGACGATACTCCGCAATTGGGTAGCATTCCAATCGCATTTGTGGAGCATTTAAACGGCCATGGCTAGAAATATCTGGTACTGCCCGGTACTAATCTCGTGCGGAGCCCGGACAGTTCACTTGGCATACCATTCACCTCTGCCACATGAGTGGGCACATGCAAATGTACTAAAGCTCCTTTGTGCTATGTCAGAATGTCCTGTTACATCTGACAAGCGCTCAGGGGCGAGGATCGCCTCGCTGTTCGTTACAATGTGCCCGCATTATGAAGCTGCAAAGTAGAAGGATGTTTGAGCCACAGCCGTTATCCACTAATTAGCTAGGTACTCGCCAGGCTAGGTCGCTATTATCCGAACAAAACATAGATGATAGAGCTGTATGCATACCATAACTGGGAGGTAGGAACTAAGGGCTTAATGTGCTACTGGTAGTGGAATTCTTGGTCTGGTGCTTGGTCGGCTCCGAAACCCCCGGAACCCCGCACCCAACCCCCAAACTCTATCCCCTCACTCATCAAGGTACCGACGGAATATCTTACTTTCCTTACCTGTTAGATCCCACTTTGACAAGACATTTCGATCAGCGAGTAAAAATTCAGCTGTACCTTAGTAAAATGGAACGAGACCTAGCATTGCCGGGCCTAATATAATATAACTATGGTTGGCAGGCCTAGCTAGCCTAGGACATTACTGAGCTTCGTTGTCGTACCATCACTTCAGGTACCTGCTTCTTATCGACGTGATTAAGCGCCCGATAGAACTTACCTACCTAGGTAGGAAATAGCCCCGAGAGGAGACTTGAGGGTTCTGCAGGAGCGAAGTCGCTGCACCTCGCTACAATTCTGCTTCATATTTTGCTAGATTTTCACCGTGTAGGTTGTTGTTGTTATTTTGGGGGGAGGGGATTGTTGTGCAACTTCATCGTTGGTTTATATACACCCTAATATGGATTCGTTAGGGGTTGCACTGGTGTCGCATGAACAAGTACTGCCTATGCTGGAAACAGCATTAACTGAGTTTAAGTGCTTACTTTCCTCCTCTTTTGTTGTTCGGATTTACACTCGGGGCATCTCTCGATCCGAAAATCCTACTAATTGCGGACCCCGGAAACTTTTATTTACCCCCAAAAAATTTCCGGTAAACTGTAGTACACGGTACTGAATTTTGCTAGAATGGCCTTGTATTCGTCAGCATCCCCTACGGGTGAACTCAGGACCGACTGATATCGGGTTTCGCGAGATGGGAAACGTATTACATCTCACTCTCTCGGAATTGGGAAGACCTCTACCGGAGACTTTAATCATGGCCTTGTCGTGTCTATTTTGGTATTTATTATCGTAGATGTGTTCTCGTAGGCTCTTGTCTATGCTTGGACATCAACACCTTTACTCTGCATCATGACGCGATATTTCTTTCTCTTCCTCGCCATCACTCTTGGCGCTGTGGCTGGCGGTTGCTCAACCCCGAGCGTTACGACCGTCGCCATTCCCGCGGGTACTGTTGTGGGCTCCGTAGTTGACGATGTCGAATACTACCGCGGTATCCCTTTTGCTCAGCCACCCGTCGGCTCTCTACGGTTGAAACCACCAGTGCGACTTGAGACTTTCGACACCATTCAGGCTACCGGCTTCGGACCAGCTTGTCCGCAGATGACGGGAATTGAGGCTACGTCTCTCTTGCTCGAAGTTGCCGCTCTACCCGGCCTCGCGTCCACCCTCTCGTTCCTCTCAGGGGCCCCAGTCGACGTGACTGAGGACTGCCTAACAATCTCCGTCATGCGGCCACGGGGAACTGCGCCCAATGCAAAACTGCCAGTGCTCTTTTGGATCTTTGGCGGCGGCTTCGAGACTGGCAGCCCACAGGGCTTCAACGCGTCGGTGTTGATTCCACGTTCGGTGGCCCAGCATAAGCCCTTCATCTTCGTGGCAGTAAATTATCGCCTTGGGGGCTTCGGGTTTCTCGGGGGTAGAGAAATCCTTGCAGATGGCGCAGCAAACCTGGGTCTCCTCGATCAGAGAATGGGGCTGCAATGGGTCGCTGACAACATTGAGGCGTTCGGCGGCGACCCAAATGCCGTCACAATATGGGGCGAAAGTGCTGGGGCTGTCAGTGTATTCGACCAGCTTGCACTCTACGACGGCAACAATACCTACAAAGGCAGTCCACTGTTCCGGGGCGCCATCATGAACAGTGGAAACATAGCTCCGACCGAGCCTGTGGACGGACCCAAGGCTCAAGTCATTTTTGATACAGTCGTGGAAGCGGCGGGCTGTGCGACAACACCGGACAAGCTCGAGTGTCTGCGCAATGTCGACTACGACACATACGTAAACGCAACCAACGTTGTACCCAGCTTCTTGAGCTACACTTCCGTTGCATTGAGCTATGGGCCTCGACCCGACGGCCGGATTCTCACCGCCAGCCCGGATGAGCTGGCTTCTGCTGGAAAATATGCTGCTGTTCCATTAATTATTGGCGACCAGGAAGACGAGGTAAGTAATCCTAGTCATGCTAGTTGTTCATTAAATTAACCTATTCAGGGAACAATTGCGGCTCTATTCCAAACGAACATCACTACGAAATCCGCTCTGATTTCCTATCTGAACGACATATTTTTCCACGGTGCCACACGGGAACAGATCACAGCCTTTGTCGATACTTATCCCGACAGTGTGGAATCGAACATCACCTACCCAGAGTTTAACCGGCTCGCCGCGATTATCGGCGACTACGAGTACACTCTCATGCGTCGAGTCTTCTTGGGCACATTGCCGGCCTCGGTTCCAGCGTGGTCTTACCTCGCCACTTACGGCCGAGGAACTCCGATCTTGGGAACATTTCATGTTTCGGACCTACCGCGACTATTCTATGGCACCGACGATGTCAGCCATTCTCTTCAGAGCCGATATATTGCTTTTGTCAGCTCTTTGAACCCCAATGGCGGTATGTCGGAATCGCCTAGTGGGTATCAAGGCTATTGGCCAACGTGGCAAGGAGGGCACCAACTTCTCGAGTTTGGTGCGAACTCTACTGGAATTCTATTTGATAATTTCAGAAGCAGCAGCTTTGAGTATCTTCGCGCTCATCTAAGTGTTTTACGGCTCTAACTATAGCACGGATACTCGGGCTCGGATCAAGGACAACCAGCGTACTATTGTCAATAGTAGTGTCAGATAGCCGCGATATGATACATTTATTAAACCCTATATTTAGATTGTGGTAGAAAGGTCCTCAGCTATCACAAAGCTTATACTTTATTATTCTTGACTCTGACCAGAGACCATCTCAAGTATAGCGACCCACGTAGTATATATTCTCTTCCGTCAGCGGGAATGCGAGATGGAGGCGGCTCCAGTGATAGCTGTGGCAAAAAGTATCTCATCACAAGAACTCTCTCTAAAGTGTTGAGTGCCAAGGTTTCTTCTGAGCACGAAAGACCGCACTTGGGTAGATGCTAAGTATAGATGGCGTCTACTTCGAGTCCGCTACTTTCTAATATAGTGCTGATGCTTGTTCCTAGGCTTGCCGGCAGAATGTGACTGTTAAAGCAATCAAGGCGGAGTTTCTGTTCTTTTGAACCTGCTCGTGCCAGGCAGCTTCTCCGCTATTGTGGTAGCCAATAGCCATTAGACGTCAAGAAGGCGGCAGAGGTGCCAGGAGGTCTGGGTTAAGGTAGTCTCTAACAAAGCGGGTCAAAACCTCCCATTATACTTCACCGAGGCTCACCATAGCTGGTAAATAACCTGAGAGTATTGCTAATGTACGTAGAGATTGTGATGTACTTTTTACCATCACTTCCCGCTATCTTCAGATTCTAAGCCACTGGCTCTTTGTTATTTCATCATTGCCCATGATGGAGTCCAGTTAGCTATTTATCACGCGAGTTATCCCTTCAGCCTCAACATCTATTTTAGACGACATGTAAAGTAATAGACAAGTTCAGTCTTTCTTCAGATGCATAGAGAGCGGTAGTCTTCTTATATTTCCACTTCTACGAACAGTCGCCGATGACGCAGCCTTCCCTCTTGTCCAATTGGATCCATGTCTTCACGACGATGACCCTATTAAAGACAACATCTCTTTCCTAACTGGGCTTCATTGGAACAGCACAACCTGGATCTAATTGCAGTGGTGATCTCTTTGGGCGAGCCGTTTAAACTCTTGAAACTTGACTCGTCTTTATTGAGGTTTAAATGACAGGCCTTCCTTCAATGCCATCTCTTGCTGTGCACCGTTCTCGACAGCGGTTGGAAAGTCTTCCAAGAACGTCCACCTAATATTGTCATCCAATCTATCCTGCTTCCAGTTGTTCAAGTCTCCGGAGGGGAAAAACTTGAATCCGCTACTTCGCTTCAGTGGTGCAGTGTCATGAGCAATGAGTACCAATACATTTTTTGCGGCGTCGAATTCCTGCATGTCATGGATCGACTGCACGGCCGCGTCGTATACTTGCGGATAGCTCGGACCCATCTGGTAGAACTCCTTCGTTGCGGACTTCTCGCGATGCAACGATTGGAGCAAGCTCCCTGGGCAGACGGAACTGGCGAGAGAGACTTGTTTCGGGAGCGGAAGGTATTGGTTAGGTTTCCACTCTCCCCCTTCGAACATAAGATTGAGCATTACCGAGTTGAGATCCGGGATACGGGGCTTACCGTGGTGGCATGTATCTGCTCCCATAAAGACAAAGCTGTCGTCCTCCCCGCCGTGCCCCTTTGATACGCGGGCGAGGCCGCAAATATGACCCACAGCATGACCGGGGGCATCAAGTAGATAGAAGCTGCCGTCGTTGAAGTAATCGATTGCGCTGAACCGGCCCAGCTTCACCTCCGTATTGAATTCAAGCTCAACCAAGTTTCGTCCTCCCCAATCGGACTCAAGTAGATGGCTCTCTTTATTAACAGGGTATCCCGGCAGCAGGGCATTTTTAAACCCCGGGCCGACTACTAGATCAACGCTGGGAGGAAAGGTCTTCATGTTGCCGGTGTGATCAACTGCGGGGCTCTGAGCGGGTGCCACGGCATTTCGAAATAGGCAAAATACTCACAGTGCCAGTGAGACCAAATTACAGCCTCTATGCTTGAGGTAGCTATGCCATTCTCCTCGAAGATCTCGGCGACATCCTTCTCTACTTCAAATGTCCAACCCGGCGTTGATATCATGTCGACGATGGAAGGGGGCAGGTTCTCGAGGTCCTTGCGAGTACCAAGATCGAACAATATCTTCCGGCCGGATGAATGCTCGACGAGAAAAGAATACGCGGGGCAGTGAAGGTTGTCATGCCCGGGGATCTTAGGGCCCATGAGCAAGCCTAACGGAAGCTTCATTTCCGTCGTGCTGTTGATAATCTTTACACTGACGGTCGAGCCGGCAGGGATATTCAACGCTGGAGGCTGCTTCGCCAGCACGAGACATTCATCAGCAATAGGCGGCATCTTGATGTCCACGGATCTTCGACTTCTTGGCTGCAGAGTCGGACTGGGAGCTGGACGCTTGGACGATGTGGGGTGAAAGGGGCATGCTGACCATCTATGTTATCCAGACTTGACCTCGGCAATCTTGCAGGGATTTATCACAACTTCACGCTCGGCGCTGGCCGAGTGGGGCAGTTTATGGAGGAGCAGTGTGCCAGTCTAGAGGGTTTATGAGATAGTCCCGGTGCCATGGCTCCAACTATGATTCGGGGAATGCCGACATACCACGCCGGTATTCGGACCCACCAAAGTCAGACGTCAATCCTTTGTTTCAAACTAGGTTGCCTGGATCGCCTGTTTAGGATACAAGACGAACTGGTAGAACTGATTTAGTCGCACGTCTCCGCCAGACAGCTTGTCACTTTCACCTAGACCGTTGGTCATATTGCATGTCGAAAGCTTCACGTAAAAAAAAACAAAAAAACCCTATCTTGTACATGGCACGCTTGCATAGATACAACTTGCAGTGACTACATTAATGATGGCATTGAGTCCATGGATGTTAAATACAATAAGGAATCGGTACTCGTAAATTGTGTGGAAGACTTCTCGTATGCGCGGTTTCATTGCTCACCTCTGCCTTCTGGCTAAGGCTCACATTTCTGCCATCCGATAAAAGCTACGAAATTTGTGAGTCGGAGCCAAGCCACGAACAGTATTCTTGCCCTCATTGGAAGAACTATGCCAATAGTAGATGCAGGCGAGCGCCAAGCGTCGGTGGGGTGTGCCAGCTGACCGTCAGCAGAAATAATCAGAGAGCAGCACGCCGTCCCTTAGTCTTTCCCCGGTATCTTGCCTCATATTCTCCTTCAAATACAGACAGAGAGCCCATATACTTTATCACGCCAGAGAATGAAAAAGAGCAACAAACAAGCGGCCAGGATGCGCATTGCCATCGCGGCAGAGATATTTCTCCCCAAACAGGACGGGGTCACGCTCGATTTGTCGAACCTCCTGCAGCATCTTAAGTCTCAAGGCCACCAAGCCATCGTTTTCGGCCCCGGATATAGCGTCAAATCTGCTTGCGGCTTCCGAGTGCTTCGTTGTCCCGGCTTCCCGGTTGGGCTATATCCGGGCTTAAGATGCAGCATTGTGACACCTGATTTGGCCGCGGCGCTTGTAGCCTTCCGTCCCGATCTAGTCTATGTAATCGACCCATTCTTTATTGGCACTCAAATTCTCTGCTTTGCACGAGTATTCCTGCCGTCTGTGCCAGTCGTTGTTGGCTACAGCACCAACGTACCGTTCTACACCAGCGTGTTCGGATATCCGCATATCACCCCCATCGAGTGGCAATTTCTAAAGCTGCAACATGCAGCAGGTGCGGCGACCGTATGTCGATCGCCATCTACAGCATGTCAGCTTGCAAACTTGGGATGGGACGAAGACAAAATACGTGTATGGCCCGGGGGCGTGGATGGCATATTGTTTCACCCAGGCAAGCGAGACAGCAGACTAAGAGAGCTCTGGCTCCAAGGCGACATGAACAACGGCAGTGAAAAAGTTATCCTCGCATACGTGGGTCGCGTCTCTTGGGAGAAGAATCTCGAGGCTCTTCTGGAAGTTTACGAGAAGTTGGACAAGATGCGCTTTCACCTTGTCGTTGTCGGTGACGGCCCGGCAAAGCTGGAGTTTGCAAGCTTTCTAAACCCAAAAACAGTGACATTCACCGGGTGGCTTCGCGGCGAGGATCTTGCAATCGCATTTGCAAGTGCAGATGTTTTTGTGTTCCCTTCTGTGTCCGAAACCTTTGGCAACGTGGTTGTTGAGGCAATGGCAGCCGGGCTAGCTGTCGTTGCATTTGATACCGAAGGGATCAAAGATTCCGTCGTGTCTGGGACTACCGGGTTCTTGGTACCTGCTGGGGCCACCGCTACGTTTTCCTCTAGCATCGAAGCCCTCGCTGATGACAAGGTCATGAGAGCCAGAATGGGAAGGGCTGGGAGGGAGAGAGTCAAGGGGTGGACTCTGGAGCGCTCCGTTCAGGAATGCGAGAGAATTCTCGTAATAGTAAGTAGTCTTTTATTCGGTGATGCTATAAGCGCCTAACAATATCGCCAAGATCTGCTGTACTAACAGAGGCAAGGTTGCTGAAGAGTTCAGCCACAGGAATCCCAGGTTGTCGTTACTAGACCGCTTGAACGCGGTTTTCTGGATTCTATTACTATCTGTATTCCATAATGTACTTGGTTTTGTTAGTGGGATGTGGCGAGCCGCTCGGTACGGCCAGATTCGAGCTAATCCCTCGCTTAGTCGCCCGAGAAGGAATATCAACAGTTAGTTTACCAGGATAAATCGCTTGTGTCAACTAGAAGCGACAGGGGCATTTTAGAGAGTGCTGTCAAATCGGGTAATTTTATAGATACCATATATCTAGACGAACAAAGTGGGCACAGTAGTGTCTCATCATTGGGCTGATGCCGACTCGTAAGTCAGAAGTGTGCAGCCAAGGCCATTTTATGAGACTTGGAGGTCTACAAGTATCTATTTTATCATCCAGGCCACATATCTGTCAAGGCTTCAGGGTAGTACATCATCCTCTTGCACCTGACGTACATCACATGCCTTGTAGCTCAAACTCCGTGCAATTAGACACCCACGAGTTCTCCAACCGACACACTCACATCCTTTCCTTCATCCCTCGCAATCGTCTCCAGAATCCCCAAGCACATCCTCTCCGCCTCTTTGACTTCCTCCTCCTTCATTGCGGCTCCATCCGAATAAGCATTCTGAATCCTAATCCCATTCTCATGACCAATCAAGCACGTATTAAATGCAGTGCCCGTCGCATTTCCAGAGACGCCGAAAATCATGTCTGTAGCACCTTTGGGCAGGTGGAAGTAGGAGACGTTGGACCATATGCCACTCATCTCAGTGTACGGCGAGAGCGAGTTGATCTTTTTCAATGCGCCTTCCTCGCGCCGTGTATGCGCCCGCTTGTCTCCAGCCGGGAGCTCGAGGGTGTCGGGGGCGCGAAATTTAGAGCCATGAGGATCTATCGGGCCCTCCTTCGATAGGTGCAACAGCCTCATGAGGTTGTCGCCGTATGCACAGGCTTGGGGGTCAACCGACACGGTTGCATAGGATTTAGCCAGTGCCCAGAACTCTGTCTTGTCCGTCAACGCACCGGTTGACCACAAATAGGCCGTTGCATGTCCAGCCAGGCAGTATGGATCTCCCTTGTTCACATCGCGCAGATCTTTGATAGAGAAATCCCGTATCACCTGGTTACCCGCCCGTCGAGCAAACATGGCCCAGATAGTCACCGCCCAAGCTGTATGAAGTGTGGGGTTCAGCGTTGCGACACCATGTCTCTTGCCGACTTCTTTGAGCTTCAGCATCAAGTCAGCGGGAATATCGAGAATCGAAGATTTCCACGGGCTGTCAATCGTGGGCCGGGGAATCTTCTGCGGCCAGGGAGGAGCGTAGCCAATCCACTTGTGCGTAAAAGCAGGCAGCCGCGGAGGAAGCACCAGCTGGAAAATGGCAGAAAGTATAAAAAGAACTGATGGCCTTTCTTCTAATCCACTGTTCAAACCCGTTTTCTCGTACAGCTCGATGTCTTCCTTGGGCAGATGGGATATATCATCCGCGACCAGTGCCTGCGCTAGCTTGACGGCCCCGCGGCCATCGGTGATAACATGGTCCATCGTCAGCGAGAAGTAGAGTCTACTTTGCTCGGCATCTGTAGAGGCGCGAAAGATGGTGACCCGCCAGAGAGGGTCCTGATCAAACGAGATCTTCGACTGGAACATCCGCAACGCCATGTCGTACACGACATCCCGTTCAGCCTTAGCGTCGTTTACATTGGCGACATAGGTTTCATGCGCCAAAACCTGCTTCGGGTCCCAGGTGGAATAGCGGTACTGCAGCTTTGGACGCCCGCTGCGCTGGTCGGCGACCGTAGCGCTAAGTAGTGGCCAGTGCTGCTGAACCTCGACGAGTCTCGCGCTGAGATGCTCGACATCTAGGTCCTGCGCAGTCGGGAAGGTAAGCATTATGTTGATGGTCGATGGAGAGCCCACATTCCGGTTAGTAACAAGTGTGCGGGCCACGCTTGAGACTACAGTTCAGTTGATGGGTTAGCCGAAAGCTCTCGTTAACGATGCCTTTTCCAAACGATCTTGATACGATCCGGTGCACCTACTTGGCCATTCATACATGGTTTTGTGGTCGGTATTTGGACCAGAACCCGCGCCAGACTTATGCGAGGCCATGGTTTAGGGGTTGCTGGCGTAGCCACAATTGTTGCCGGAGGCACTGTCGAGATTAAGTTGGGGAAGAGGGCGATCGCGACGGGCGTGCGTAGGATAATATGGCAGAACTTTTGCCCAGAGTATTAGTCTAGCGTAGGATTCGGCTACAGATAAGATGCTCTACTTGCAGAGTACAAGAATTGCAGGCTTTTGGGGTCGTGTGCACAGCAGGCGACATTAGCGTCTGACTGTATCCCAAAAGTACTGCAATTTGTCCTTCTCCACTGTAGCGCCCCGTGCTCTCTTACGCGTGTAAAGTGTACACACGCTTCGTATTCTGAGGAAATAGGTACTAGCGATCAAGTTGGGATAGTAAAATCGAAGACAGGCGTCACTGTCTAGAGAACTATGGGGAGGTTGCAGTCGAAATATGACCTTCTCTTTTTGACGACCGGCCATAGATAAAGGCTCGGTTCCCGGACCACGTTGCCAAGGTAGGCATGCATCAAATGCTGCTACCACCCTAGTCAATGTAGCCCACTTTGGTGAATGGCCACCCACTCACCGTTACCGGGCCCCATGTCAATCTTAATTTTAAAAGTGCCGGACAGGGTCGAATCCGAAGCAAATCATAAGTTGACCTACATGCCAACGGACCTCCCTCAACGGACCACCCTCACATGCCAACGCGCCGACGCGTCTCCTCCCTACCCATTTGATACGAACCATCACTATATAAGATCCACCCGCCCAATCAATACAATAAGCAGCTGGTTAGAATCGCAATCTTTTTATTACTTAATAGCTTCTTACTTAAGCTTAGAGCTTTCCTCGGTAGTTCCCGATGTAGCAACGGTATACCGGGTTGTAAAACAAACTGTATATAAAATATTCGCCGGAGAGATGTTTATTTGAGATAGTAAAAACCTGTTATAGTATATTGTTAAAGTTTTAGCAGCAGAGAATTATATCGATATAGCTGCCGATAAGGAGGAGTCATTTAGTTGCGAATGTACTCTAGAGCTTCTACGGCAAGTTAATAATGGTGAGAGAACGGTTTAACCGAATCTTTTTATATTGGCTCAACGAGTTACTGTATAAAGAGCAGGTTGCACTAGTTTTACGTTTATAGGATAAAAATTAACCGAGTTGTGGCAGTTCTACTATATATGATATATATGACTAGGACGGAATTGAGGGTGGTCTGTTGCCGGGGGGAGGGGATCCGTTAGCATGTAGGTAGACTCATACTCTGGTCGTGGAAAACTTCTTAGCTTCCTGTCACTAATCAACAGAGGCAATGGCTTGGTGCCAGATGAAATAGGCGATACAATACTAGCCTCTTTGGGGAGGCATTTATTCCGTACAGGACAAACACGCGAGCCATCTCTGAGCTTGATTGGCGACTGCACTCGCCTTCTTGTCTTCATGTAACAAAGGTTCCCTTATCCAAAACATATGTGCTCATCCACACCCATCCCAATGTGGTGTTTTGGGTATCTACCGTCCTTCTTTTACTCATTTCAGAATGTGCATGTATGGCCATTGATGCTGAGTTGTTGGGGGTTTGCCGTGGCGGCCGGGTACAAGATCCCATGTGGATCAGCCCGCTCCCCATCGGAGCAACGCTTCACATCTCCCGGCGTGGGTTTGCCCTTGAAGTGGACCACGGGTATGAATAGAGACAGTTCCTTGCATCCCTAGTATTAAGGCCTAGTATCAGGGAAACGAGCTAAGACGCCACCGCAAGGATCGTGTCTGTCAAGTATCACAACGGCACCGTTTTGCCTGTCGCCCATATCAGCGGCTCGTCAGTATACAGATCCCTGATGAAACGCTTCGCTGCCGACACAGAGAACCTCAGGTTTGACAGGAGTCGACCACCGCCTAGAGTGGACGAAAGGGACGTCTGGACGATGCCCATTTGGATCATATTTCACGCCAAGCGGTGGTTGAACAAATTCGTCTGGCTTCCCGCAACTCCGGAAACAAGGATCCTAGCCGACATGGTGACGCAGCTTCGACGTGAAGCGGAGGCTCATCTTAGGAAACCCATAAATGCAGCAGCCCTAAGCACACCCGATGCAGTCCGTCTCACATATCAGGAAGTTCAAGATGTCTTCGCATATCTTGGGCTCGAGGATCTTGTGTGGGATGAGTGGAACTCCAAAGCACTGCACTTGTACTCTTTTCTAGCCACCATGGCAGGCTACGGTCTAGGTTTGTGTGAATACTACACGCATGCTTACGAATGTGCGTTGGAAGAGCGCTTTATGCCGACTATGAGTCTCTTAAAGTTGGACTTCAATAGCTACGCGTTCGGCGGCGAACTAACGAGGGCGCAGACTGCGAGACAGAACTCTGTTGGTCGTTATTTTATAGACTTTGGGCTTGGGTTAGGCTCTCTATCTCACGAGGAGAAGTACTGGGAGCGCATCCGAATCCGCAACAAAGAGTTTGTCGGAAGAAACCGAGTTAACAAGCTTCTCCTGACTGGCACGCATGCCTCAGAACCCGAATTCCTGGATGCAGTTCGAGACGCACTGTCGCCACTGCAAGTTGCTGTCGATGCTGTGAAGAAAGATGACGCGGCATCCATAGGTATGGCCGAGTTCGCCAAGTGGAGGCTAGAAGGTATGGCGCGTTGCTGGCTTCCGGATGGGTGCCTCACTCGACGAGGATTGGAGGAGCGCGCCATAAAAGATTTGTAAAATCGTTGGATATCAATTACGCATGAAGCAGTCGGCTTAAGGTCATTTCCTGCCGTTTCCCGCCAAGTGTTGCTGAATAATGTCGGGAATAGGTAGGCTACTGCATCCCGGAGATCGAGTTAAGCTGATGCATCGGAGACCGGCCTGTGGCTTCTGCTAATTCCGATAAGCGACAGATCAGCATCAAGACAGCCTACTCTGTATAAAATCCATAGCCATGTCTATCAAATCCCATCAGCCAGTATAAATTTTCTTCTTTGAAGCCATATTATAACACCAATGGCGCAAACGTATTTGATCACGGGAGCCTCAACAGGCTTTGGGGCCCTCGCCGCCCGCGCACTCGCCAAGCAGGGCCACGCTGTATTCGCGGGCATGTACTCGCACGACGGGGATACAACGCAATATGAAGCCGATCTCGCTAAGTTTGCGAACGAGCATAAAGTCAATCTTCACGCCGTCCCGCTCGATCTCTTGGACCAGGTGTCCGTCGACGCAGCAGTCAATCATGTCCGAGGCATCGCGGGCCGAATCGACGCCATTATACACAATGCAGGCCACATGAGCTGGGGCCCATCGGAGAGTTTCACGCCTGAGCAGCTACTCCGACTCTATGACATCAACGTAGTTGGCTGCCAGCGACTGAACCAGGCTGTTCTGCCCTCGATGCGAGAAGCCCGCGCCGGGCACCTAATCTGGATAGCCAGCAGTTCGACCTACGGCGCCAAATCACCTATGCTTGGGCCGTACTTCGCGGCAAAAGCAGCCCAGGATGTCCTGGCGCAGTCTTACGCGCACGAGCTCACAGCTTGGGGCATTGAGACAACAATAGTCAGCCCAGGGATCTTCCCCAAGGGCACAAATCATTTCGTGGACGCGGCCTCGCCAGGCATGCCGGATATAGCAAGGCAGTACGATGAAGGTCCGACAAAGGGTATGGGAGAGCAGACGATGGAGGGCTCACTGGCTCTGCCTCCGCCAGATGCCGATCCACAAGTCGTCGCCGATGCCTTGGTTGAGCTAGCTGCCATTCCAAGGGGGAAGAAGCCCTTTAGGATGTTCCCAGACCCAGCCATGGATGGTGGGGATGTTGGCGCTTTAGTGGTGGACAACAACAAGGTCAACGCGTTTCGGCGATGTGGTTTGATGAAATACCTGAACGTCGCTATCTAGATTGTGCGTGATAGTGATCTGTATCGGCGCCCTATGTCTGCTTTATGGCGCGAGTCCTACGTATTTGCTAACAAAAGCTTGAAACATGGTCGTATGTAAGAAGTTCTAGGAATAATCATATCGGAAATAAAACAATATGCCTGCGTGATGAAGCATGGAACTGGCTTAATACTAAGTGTAAATTAATTCGTGCGAGCAATATTGCATTGGTATATCGCATTGTGCTCGTCCGCATAGGTGCGCTCCGTATATATTTCAAACTATCACCTGAAAATGCGAGAATATCTATCCTCTGGCAGAGTACCCCAGCTCTCTCAGGATGATGTCCGCTCCTTTCTCACCAATAGCCATAGCCGTGTTATTAGTGTTGGCAGCGACATTTTCGGGTGCGATGCTCAAGTCGACTACCTTCAGGCCCTGCACTCCGTAAACGTTGAGTGCGCAATCGACACAGCCTATTTTCTCTCGCGGCGCCATTTTGACCGTCCCAAGAGAGTGCCAGGTAGTCTCGATGTGTTCCCTGAGGAATTTCTCAATCGCGATGTCGTCTTCCGCCGAGTACTCAATGTCGGTGATTGGGCCGATGAAAGGCCCTTCCCATAGAGCCGCCTTGGAATTTGCTGAGAAGACAGGGTGGCCGCTAGGCACTTCTCCTCGGTAGAGCTTGGTACGCCGGACAATTTCGCGGCCTTTTTTATACGCCCAGACCTGCTTCTTTAGGTCGATATCATTGGCGTCGGTGAAGAAACCAACGTCAAAATCGATTTCATCCGTTATCTCAGGGCCTGTGATGTGCATCCTACCCCGCGAGTACGGGTATGCTGTGTAATCGGCAAAGCTAACATACTGGCCGCGAGGTACGGCCGTCGGATCGCCAGTATACCTAATCTAATCAGTGGAGTCATTCTGATTGATGGAATATTAAAGAGTCTCACATCGCAAGGAGAGCGATAAGCATCAAGGGCCGGTTTGGGTTATCCTTGTAGTCGCGGTCCCAGGCCGCCTGGAATTCAGGGCCAAGGGAAGCGACCTCTGTCTCCCTTAGACGGATTTTACCAGCTGCATCGATACTGTTCCAGCTCAAGATATCTGAGTTAGTGGCGATTGCTTGTTCCCGGTTCAAATTGCCGTTAAACAGTGCGTCGATAGTCTCATGGGGCGCCAGGTTTGTTTTGTATGGGATCATAACTAGGTTATGATCCTGGTAGTTCTCCCCGACACCGGGCAAGTCTACAACGACAGGAATTCCTGCATTCGCAAGAACCTTAGGTGAACCGATACCAGATCTCTCAAGTACCGCCGGTGTGCTACACGTGCCACAGGAGACCACGACGAGCTTGCGCGCTCGCACTGTCTGCTTGGCACTCGAGTTCAGCTCTGTCTGAAGCACGAAATCCGGGTTCGCCACAAACTCGACACCAGTCGCGTGAGTGCCGTCGAAGAGAACGCGCAAAACCTTGGTCTCAACTAGCACATGTAGGTTCGGATGTTTTCCATCTTGTAAACGGGGATGTAGATAGGTGGTAGCGGCGTCCTGGCGGTATCCGTCCAGCGACACAGTGCGAGGCCAGGCGCGCGAGACACCATTGTTGGAATCAAGGTCATTGAGGTCTCTGATCTCTGGGTATCCAACTTCGGCAGCCGCGGCTATGAAGTCGTCTTCAATCTTAGTGACACGATACCTGCCACTGGAGACCTGAACAGGTACATCAAAGCCATGAGATGCCGCAATGCCGGTTCCATGGTAGGATTCAAGCTGAAAGAAACGTCAACACACAGATGAACTAGTGAAAGGCATATAAGCATGGACCGTTATCTCAACCTTCTTGAGAAATGGCCTCATATCGTCGGCACTCCAGCCCGAGGTCTTCCAGCTGTCGAAGTCGCTTGCTTGCGCACGGTTGTACCTAACAGGCGAGTTAATTACACCAACTGCGCGATACTGAGAGTGGCAGAAGCGGCCCGGGTTATGCTGACATGGTAAAGTTTACCGACGATCCCCCGCCAAGCATACCACCGGTTTGTACCGCGAGTGAGCGGCCGGCAAGCTGAGCGGCCTTGTTTCCTTTGTACACAATCACATCTTTGCTGTTCGAAGCCAGGTGCTCTAGGAACAGGGCGGGATGGATTACATTATCTAGGTTGTAATTATTCATTCCACCTTCAATGACCAGAATGGACAGTTCTGGGTCAGTTTCGGCAAGGCGCCCGGCCACAATACAACCGCCAACACCCCCTGTGACATGAAATATGTGAGTATATTTCGACGTAACACCAATATGTGTTGTGTTCCCGGCAGAGCTCCAAGGTTGGTTGGTCACTTACCTCCTGCAACAATCACATCCACCTCAGTGACATGCTCCGGGAGTGTTTTGTAGAGCCCCATCGTCTGCTCAAGTCATTGATAATATCAGCTTTCATTCCCCTGAAGCAACACAAAGAGCAGACATGGAATCCACGGAGCCTTCTATGCGGCGGTAATCATTGGACTTGGAAGTGTTTGACTCACACAGTGGTTCTAGTCTGGTTGTCAGGAACTGCTTCAATGGTGTATTATAAAACAGGACTTCGGGTCAGAGAACAAGAAGCTACTACAGATGAAGTCCTCAGTGCGATGGGCAAGTAGCCGAATATAGATATGCACAATGTCATCGCCACAGTCATTATCTTATCCTACACTTCGGGTCGTGTGTGCATTGGTACAGTCTTAGTGCCAAACAGCAGCGTGGCCTTTTCTGTAATTTAGCGTCCAGTACCGTCATTGTATGAGCTAAGAGGGGAAGCGAGCATGCAGGTCTTGCCAACGGCGGGAAGTATGCAGATGAATGATGTGGCATCAGGGTAGGCGCGCCACAGTTGGGGTGGGTTAACGCGCCGAGTCTCGATTTGGTATTTGTTAATATTCCTAATCAGGAATATACTGAAAAGAATTATTCCCTGCAAGACATTCGGAGGGTGTCCGGTTGGGCCCCTCGCTCGCCACAGATCCCATTTTGGGTATTCGGAGCGACCACAAGAAGCGTTGGCCAGTCGCTTATTCAGACCACAGAAATGCATAGAATGCATTGAGGTCAGAATACCACATTTAGTAAAAGTTATTAAAAGAAACGGAAAAAGACGAGGGGCTTGACAAATTAGAGGGCAGATAGTCAAAATCTATTTCATATTGAACATGCTCTAGTAGTAATCCCTTCAACGGCAGGACCTGTGTAGCCAGTAGACAAACATACCGGATATAGCCTAGCTAACATCGGAGGGATTTCTGCTTTTATGTAGACTAAGAAAGTTGCAATTCACCATATAAACTGTGTTTTAACATGACACACGATGCACAGAGAATTCTTTAGAGGCGGCGTGAGTCATATTAGCGAATATACTAGGTTATGTACACACTCTCCACTGCGAGTAGGTGGTCCTAAGGATTGACCAGTATCTAGAAGATCTTTATACCGTTATTTGTCTCAAGTATCCAGACTATAGCTTGTTAGGCTGGTCGACATAACTACCCAGAGACAACATGCTGCTATTTAGGGGTACGAGCAATAGGTTAGTGGGGCCGTAGATAGTCTTTAAAGCACCAAGGAACAACTCTTACTGTTGTACTGTGAGCCCCATAGGCCCTCGACTGCATGAGACAGTCGCATCCAACTTCTTCGCCATACACCCTGAATATTTGTTTGAATACTTATCAAGTCAAGAAAGGCGCGATTGACCCTGCTGCGGTACTTTTCGCCTCGTCCGAAGGAGTCCTTCGCTTCAAGCGCGTAGTCACACCTTCGGTCCAACTCTCAGGCGCATACGTATTTCCTTCCAGGTCGGTCTAGCAGCCCTATTGATTGTTTCGACCTACGTGTTGATCTCGAGAGTTATTCTAGGGAACTTACAACACGGCAAACAAAGACAAGGCTGCCGCACAGTATGGCCGCGCTGATGATTCAAACGCAAACAGCTGCGTCGATGGAAACCGCATCGTCCGAAGAAGCGGTTTCTTCAACGATATCGGACGTCACTGGTAGCGTGCGAGCTGCACTATAGGGTAGTAGCCACTTTTTGTTGTACTAACGTGCATCACGGCAGTCTCAGACGAAGATCACCCCTAGTTGGATGTGGCTGAAAGGATATAGATGATCGTATCTGAATTCATAGATCGGATTGAGTATCAGGGGCATGCACACACGTATTTATACATACCCTCATCTAAACTCCAAGATAGCATATGAATATCTCGTGGGAGGGACTAGATAACGTCTTCCAATAGTGTGGTGCGATAAGCTGCAGAGTCGCACACATTCCAGTATTGGTATCCAATTGGGATATAATGAGAGAGCCAAAAACAAAAACCAATTCTAGATTTAGAAGGTAAGTCTGTTATCAGATACACAATTGATATAATATTAACTAGCTTCTTCGTCAAACGTGCCTGAATCCCAAAGTACCTCAATAATACACGGGTTCGGTTAGTGCTTGGCGATTTGATTCCTTCGGTCCTTACGACGAAACCATTTCAAAAGTGACAAGATGTCCTAACCAAACAGATGCCTCCAACGAGGCTCCTCGAATGTCTCCCTTTGAGGTGGATGTGTACTGTGTGCGACCAATGTAACTGCCGGAAGAGTTGTCCCTGTCACTGTCGACTCAAAGAGCCGAGTGGGTATGGATCTTGGTTCGCAAGCTGTACTATTGAACAGGTACCATCAAACGGTCAATGTCGGGACCCCAAGCTGTCCCAATCCCCTCTATGGCGACCGTATTCTCTGAGCCCTTCTTCAAGTGCACATTGAGCGTGCTGCTCGCCGGATCTCCTTTGGCGGGCAGAAATGCCACTTTTCTCCCCTCATCCCCGTTGACTCTCACGTTGGCATGCCGCTGGCTGCTGTCTGCATTGATATACTTGATACGGATGGTCGTCATTCCGTCAATGTCACTCTTAATACCGGTGAAGGTGACGCTACCTTTGTCTGGGCCCCCAATGTACCCAGCAGCAACCTTATTCGAGCACCCAGAACAGTCAACGTCCCGTGCCTTGCCGCCGTAGGTTCCTTTCTCCCCCTCGTAGCTGCTTTCGGATGGGGGTGTCTGCCATGCGGCAAAGTTCGTTGTGGGAACCCAGCTCACAAAGTTCTTCATGGTGACGCTGGTTCCACTGATGCTCAATGGGAGCCATACGTACGCGCTCGCCATTAAATTGTCCTTGAGCCACCTGTCGCCCATGTAGATTGCAGTGCTTTCGCTGGTCTTGAGGATGTAGGTTGTTTGTGAGTTGTAGGTCTGTGCTGTTAGCTAAGCTTCCTTACCCTGAAGAGCGTTTCGTGTTGCCAAGCAACGCCATAGATCTAGCACATCCTGCGACAAATGGCAAACAAAGACTAACCTTGGAACCGCTATCAGCAAATTTCTTCCAGCCGGACCAACCAGAACTAAGAGATGTCGACGTTGTGTATTGATTCTCATTCGCGTCCCATCCGGTCATCATGGACGCGAACATGTAGTAAGTCTTTCCTAGCTTGAGCATGGCAGGTGCCTCGACGCGATTTCCGCCCTCTAGCTTCCAGCCATAGACGTCGGTCGTGGGTGACAGATAATCATCGGAGAGCGCAACAATACGCAGGCCATATTGTCGCTTCCAGATATCAGCGCTAGCTTTATCATGACGCGAGGGAGAGCGGCTCTTACATCTTCAGTCAACAGGTAGGCTTTACCGTCGTCATCCTTGAACAATCCCATGTCGCGACTTTGCCTTCCTAACCTGACAATATACCAGTTAAACTTAGAGCAGCTTGAAGATACGCGTCTTGTAACTCACGGTTGGAAGCTTCGGATATACTCGTATTTCCCGCAAACGGAATCCCCAGTTGCCACCGCAACCCTAGCCTCGCCGTAACTACCGCTGTCCATGTGCATCCAAAGCACGTACTTCCGAGTCTTGTCATTGTAAATGACCTTGGGTCTCTCCACTACCCGGTTGGGTCCAAGGTCGCCGGAGCTGGTTCGGGACAGGAGGGCACCAACAAGCGTCCACTGGACGAGATCCGTCGACGAGTAGCAGTTGACATTTGTAAAAGATTGACCGCTGCTCTTGTCCTCGCCAACCATGTAATAGGTGTCGTTTATTTGGATCAGCCCTGCCCCATGCGCTTGCAGGTGTTCACCGTTTGACTGGGCAACTGTTAGACGAATTCAACCTTCGTAAGGTGTGTTACTCCCGCTTCGGCTAAATGGCATGGGGCAAGCTCACAGTTGTCCATGTGCCCCCTGGCACGACTTGCAGGGATGCCACAACGCCCCGACAGAGCGCCGCTTGGAGTGCAAGTGAAAGGAGCCGCATCTTGCACGATCGCTACTGACAAGTTGCAAAACTATCCGATACAGATCGCGCAAGCATAGCCGGCATATGGACATCTTTATAAACGGGAAAACTGCCATCCTCGTTGTGGTTGTGCGGGGCAGCAATTTGCAACCGTCTTGAACGATAAATTAACCGCCTCTGTGCTTTGATTGGAGGCGTGGACCACGGAGCCTCGGGTGCGGACAACGTTCTGGAAGGGTTACGACGCTTCCCGCATGCAATCTATACCGGACCTCTGCCTAATATAACAGCAAAACTGCCCCGCGTGACACCTGCCATTGAAATGCACCGGCTTGGCCTAGTAGGCATGCTGCCCGTATTTCCGCGTCTGAAGAAATGAACTACGCCATCGGCCGGCAGACCTGCTACCTATCCCGAGTTTCATTTGAAACCCTAGACTCGACTGTCTAAAATATCTGGGATTTGGGGATCATTTACCGCAGAGCCTGCGATTTCCTCGTGACTAATCGGTTACTAGCACAAGGTGGCCCTGTGCCAACCGAAAAGAAAGAAACAAATCGGACGACCAACGGACTTGATCGAGTGGGTAATTACAAGAGCAGCATTGGATATCTACGAAGTGGAGCGCCTTTTTTCCTCGGAATATTCTTAGCCGTTAAAGGTCACCCGGGGGGATACAGCTAGCTGATATATTTGGGGTCTTGGGAGAGATGGCTACTGAAGTTCGTTTTGTTGCCGGTCAATTTTTCACCTGGAAACTTGCGCTAGTGCTAGCAAGAAAGGTACATAATTTTGGGCCCATTTTGCAACCCATGACAAGAAGCGCGGGTTCTCGGCCAAGTTGTGTAGCGAAAGCCGCGTACCTGTCCAGTCACCTGTCCAGGTTCCAGACCGGTGGGCTCGAACTTCAAATTGGGTGGTATAAACACCGGTGTGAAATGCCGAGACTCTGCAGGGTCTCTCTCGCCCGGCTGGTTACTAGGGGGTGGTGAACTGATGATGATAGTTATAGATCTCTGCCAGTAGGAACCTTTAAACCCTTGCCTTCTATTTGTTGTTTCGAGAAAGAAAAACAATACTAGAACAACCTTTGAGCGAATCTGGAACATCTATCCGGCAGCCGTGATGTGTGTGGCCCTGCTGTATTGGCCTTATCCGGGTTCCTCTTGTTTCATACTGACCGATTTGTGACAAGTTCTTCAAATTCAGGGTTCTCGAAACCCACTGCTACCAATTTTTTTTTTTTTTTTTTTTGGAAATCTGTGCGTTTTAGCTGCAATTGTTACAGAGGATGGTTGGAGTCCCAATCTACCGAATCAGGCATTGTAAACGAAAATTTCACAATCTCGCGATCGCAGAAGTGGAAGTCTCAATGTTTTGTTTTGTTTAGCTTGCCTTGGTCCATGCAACAAGGGCGTCCTACCCCCTAAGCCTTCGGTTGGTGGTTCCGTCTTTCCTCCTTCCATAGCCGAGTGAGTGGGCAGCTAGATTGTATCTATATAATGCTTCTCCGGGGTCTTGCTGGAATTACCGACTTTTCAGCACTTCCAGTTGTCTTGGCGCGTTGCGCTCTCATGCCAGCTAGCGACAGGATACGCCCAGACGCGTTGTGTTTGAGGCTGGGCGCTAACATCACCAGTGAACACGTGCATCAGGGGCAGCTGCAACTGGCAATTTCCAGCATTTTGTGAGCTGAAATTGCAAGAGTTTACGTCACCGTGAATGTATTCCGTACTTTGACAGAATTCACTCGACAATGGCAGCTGACAATATGTGACCTGGCTTGGTTAAATCCGGCTCACTCCCGGATGGCAGATGCGACGGGAAAGAGTGGACGGAAAAGGAGCTTGAATCCACGGCCGACGCGCCTCGTGGTTACATTGCAGGGCACGGATCGTTCCATTTAACTGTTCAATCGCGCAGCAGAGACCTCGAGGACCGCTATGCCTACAGTAGCAATGAGCTGGCGTGGGCCGGTTTGAGGGCCATTCATTTGCCGTTGGCGACCCTTCAGACCTTGGCTTGGTTGGATCGACGGCGCTTCGTTTCAGTGATGGGGTGTATTCGTCCAATCGCAAAGGGCCCAATCGGCCCCGGAAACCCTGCGCCACATCCCGGCGATCTTGGGTTAGTTTCCCGGGTAGCTGGCGTCCCTCTTTTCAGGGCCCTCTCCGAATTTAATATTTTGAGACAGCATTATCGCCAGTGCGTCACGCAACTGTTTTAGCTGGGATGCCTGTCACCCATGCTCATGGGCATGCTGCTATTTTCCGATGCTACTAGTATCCACTCCCTCGTGGGCAAAGGGGGCTGAGAAGGAATCACGACGGGCAGAACCAAACCCAAAACCTTAATCGAACCTGATTCTTTCCCTTCTTCGTCGCGGCCTCATAATTCTCGAGCGTGCTAGCGATCCAGGTTGATTAGCTTCCACTGACTCCTACACTCCTTCTAGGCCGGTTACGAACTCGCTCCTGCTGGCCGGGACTCCTTTCATGGCGACGTCACGATCGATTTGCTGCCGGGTCATGCATGCAGATGGACTGGAATTCTGGCGAGCGACAGCCGACTTCTCCGAATCCTGCTGATACGGTTGCCGCCCAAGCCAGAGAGCGGTCGAAACGAGCACGCCGCCAGCGACGATGGTCGATCCTTTCGCTTTTGTTTCTGATTATAATTTTCCTGACCTCTGGGCTCGGAATTGCCCTGTCTGTCGTCATCGAATTCTTTCGCTTTCAATCCGCCGATAGCCTTGATGTGCCGAGTCGGAGTCTGCTGTTTGCTGCGTCTTGTGTGAGCCAGTTATACGTGGTTATGCACTTGGTGTCTTCGACGCGTTCATACGTTAGAGGTCATGGGTCACCTCAGATCTATGGCCAATATGTCATCGCCGTCTCCATGGCACTTGCGCGCCTTTCCTTTGCTGTCTGGATCGCCGCCGTTGTGACTGCTGCTCTGGTAGCAAAAGAGAAGGCTCCAGACCTGTCTTTAGGTCTGAGCGGCAATGTTGGATGGGCGCAGCTCATCGTCAGTGGCGCGGCTCTGTAAGTTGAACCCCGCCACTGTCCCTTCTTGCCTAATAGACTAATGTTCCGGCTTAGCCTTCCGACTGTCGGGATGCTCACAGTCGTTGAGTCAGCTGGGCGTCCTTTCGCGATTATTGGCATCTCCTCGGCTTCATTCGTCCGAGGGGAGACATTCACTAGTCTCAATGACGAAACCAGCGAAAAGTCGAGGTCAACCAAGGGGAAGAAAGCAGAGCAGGCTGCCGAGGAATCTGAACCAGAAGTCGTGAAGAGAAGGAGGACTCTCGTGAAAAAGAGGCCTCCAAGTATGAGAGGAAAGAATGGGTTAGAGAAGGACGAGCCCGACGCTTTACCAAAGTCGAGGATCGAACGCAGTTTCTCCGTCATCACCTACACGGCAGACCATCGCCGCGTACGCAGCCAGCCCATACCAACGCCGCTTGACTCTATTTTTGCTTCCCAACCCCTGCCCGGCGCAGGCACAGATTCGCCTAGGGTCAAAGGTGACTTCGCCTGGAAACCACCTGTCCAGAACGTTGGGTCAATTCCTGATCTTGCCACCCTGCGAAGATCCGGCATCACATCCTTTGACCGGATAAGTTTACAGAGCGATGAGATGAGTCTCATGGCACAAACTTCGGTAGCATCTTCGTCAAGTTCTCGGTCAAGCATGCAACCGACACTGCCCTCCATTGCGCTAGACGACGAGTTCCATCTCAGGGTTCCTGCGATCTCCCGGTCAGGCGTGGATACAAAAAGGTGGACAGTGGCGCAGATGCCTTCCGCTTACTATGATAACAACGGCGTGGGCCCAATGCCAAGGAGAACTAGAACTGCTATTCCACGCCCAAAGTCAGACATGGCAGCTCCACCACCGATTCCAAGAAGCATGTCTTTATCCCTCCAGTCACGCTATTCTGTCACTTCGGGGCCACCCCCGCGCCTCTCTATGAATCGACAGTCAATGCGCTCCATCGCTTCACGCGATTCAACACCACAGCCGAACCGCGATTCGAGGCGATGGACCGTGATAAGCACACAAGAAAACGATTTTGAGAACATCCCGAACGTGCCCGAGTTGCCGAGAAGTCCCACGATTCCGGACCTGACCTCTTCTCAAAACGTGGCTTTGTCACGGACTCCATCTATGATGACAAACTTTTCCCGGCCACGAACGGCGGCAGCTGCGATGATGAAGGCCAAAACTAGCCGTAGACTAGAGGCTGCTCGTGCACTCGGGATCACCCGAGCCGAAGCTCAACAGGAGGAAGTCATCGATCCCGTCGAAAACCTCACCCCTCGGCCAAGAACCGCTGCGGCGGCTTTAATGCAACATGCCATTGAGCGGCGAATCCAGGCTGCAAGGGCGCAGGCGGCGTAATAATAGGCTCTATAGATACACTAGACGAGACATTGTACATAGCTCAAGCTCATCTTGCATCTTGCAACATATGGGTAATATAATACAAACTCCCACGATAATCTTATGATCCATTAGGAACCAGAGTGCAATCTCCAGCACCTATTGGTCCACAAAGACTATAGAATATTCCTAACGTGGGAGGATATGCTCCACCTTGGATGTAGGAGCTCAGAAATGCACTCAGGCCCCTGTCAAGCTTGCGAATAAAGAGCTTAGCAGGCCATCCACGCCGACCAATATACTGTCCAAGAGCTGACCGAGGTTACCCAAAAGTCCCTGAAGATGAAGGCTATTGTTGCAAAATAGAATATTGCACGACGGGCTAGCCAAAACATCCGCTAGAAGGACTTCTAATGCTACCGCCTCGAGCGTGGTCGATAAACTGAACGGCTCAGTCTCGTACGTTCCAGGCCCAGGGATGACAAAGCCCGGGTCGAGGATGCCAGGCATGAGTGCCTTGAAGAATTGGTAATACGTATCGTCCTTTGGACCCATGTCGGTAAGCACCGACATCCAAGAGACGGTCATGTTGAGGGAAGGAATGATATAGTTCTTCTGCTGCGGAGAGCCGGCCATGGCATAGAGGTCTCTTGGGGCAGACGGGAACCAAGACCTGTTGAAGAAATACCCAGAGGGGCTGATACATGTATCATTGCCCGGCGATGTCGGTGATACCTGGTTGGTCCAAAAAAGGAGACCATAGCACCCATTTGTGGGGGATGGAACCGAGACTTGATTCACATAGTCTTCCGAGAGCACGCGGACACCATTCCAGGCTCCGCCGTTCTGCATAAAGAGTCCGAGCCGCGCGAAGTCATCTGGGTTCATATAGAGCCATGCATATCCATACGAATTGAAGGAGCGATCGCGGAACCAGACATAGCGATCCTGCGGGATGCCAACTGGCGTGAAGAGATTCTGCTGGGCAAAGGCCTGGAGCTCTTGGTTGACCGCTCGGGAGACAACGTAAGCCAAGAGGTCAGGTACGCGCTGGGAATATGCAAAGACCGTGCCCGGAGTATTGATCAGAGGCTGGGCCAGTGCTTCTTGGGGAATGGACTCGTCTAGGAGGACAGTCAAGGCCTCGCTCACGACCCCCTTTGCGGTTCCAGCGGTCTCGGTCAGGAGTTGTCGGATCGTGATGGCCCGGTGGGCAGCATCGCCCCAGCTGTTAAATACGCTCAGGGGCAGGTATTTGTCGATTGCATCGTCAAGGTTGAGGAGGCCGCGGTCATACGCAATACCAGTAAGGATGGAGATCACGCCTTTGGTTGCGCTGAATAGGTTCTTCTGGATGCCATCGGTCTTGACACTAGGATCTATGGCTTGGCTAGATGCGAAAAGGCAGTTGTTGCGGAATATCTTGATAGATACGACGCCGTTTCCGCTAGCATCTGCGATGGCTTGATTCGCAATAGCTTGATCGACATTCACCTGGGATGCATTCACAGTTTGGTAGGCCCCATCTGCATCTGGTAGACTGCACTCCACCAGTGCCGTTGGCTCCGCCGTGGGTCCCGCCTGGACACTATTAGTTATTAATAGAGGGAATACAATGGATATTAAAGACTTCATCGTCGAATAGAGTGGCTCGGTGGGTCAGACATGGAGTAGGGGAGCAATTCGAAGCGACAAAGGCAAATATACCAACGAGATATTATGAACTAGAAGGGCTTCGACTTATCTCTGCCCCCGCGCAACACGTGTATGACCCTTGTCAGTGTAGCACTGGCTGACGCGTGATAGGAGCTTTTGGCTTGCATCTTGGTTCCCCAATTGGTGACATTGCTTGTCGATCTATATCTCAAGTCTCTGCCAAGACACCCCGATTAGGTCAAACATTGGGGAGGGGACCTTGTTTATTGCTCTCGTATCCGCTGAGTGCGGAAAAGCTCGACGGTATCTCATTTGTGCCGCGCAACCCTGCAATGCCGGAGCCAGTCGCCAGTTTAACACTATCGTGGTATGGAATACGGGGATGTAGCGACCCTTCTACACATGCTTCTAAGGAGGTCGACAATCCCGGAATTAAAGTCGTTGGCAGTCTCCATTTCGTATCAACACCTTGTTTTTACCTAATTCTCTTTTCCCTCGGGGGTTAACTAACGCAAACATGCACGAGATTTGCGTCACAATACTTTTCACTTGTACCAAATAGCCCACAGTCGTCGTTGTTGGGCGTTGGTGGTCCGGGACGGCTGCTCTGCACCGATCGCGGCCAATACAGAATGATGGCACGATCAACATACACCGGCTGGCTCGAATCCAAGACATTGAGTCATACGGAGCGACTATCTGGATGATGACGGCGCCCATAGCCGTACACGACGATGCTATGAAGTTCTGCACAGCGAAGCGTTTTTCGAGTGCGGGGTTAGCTCGGCAATAAATGAATGCTACGGCAGCTCAGTTCCCAAGGCCATGGCACGTGGGACCGCCGTAGGGACGATACCCGTCTTAGTCGTTAGAGCATGTAGCTTATCTCCGTATCCACAACGATCCATCGGAAGACTCCCGATGCTAGTAGCCACTTCATAGCTATGGTAGATACCACGCACGAGTTCGCACCTACTTAATTATTATCGGAGCAGAAATCGCTATCCTGCAGACAGAAGTGGATAGACCGGTGTTGCTTGGCGAAAAATTATTGCCCCGCGGGGTAAACAATACAAGATGGAGCCGTGTCTTCAGCTGCCACCAGCATTCGGTCGATCTTGACTATCCGAGTTCCCCCGTATTGGTCGCTGTGAAGTTTTCAGAAGATCAAAATTCTCCTTGGAGTTTCTGTCCGACGCAATAGCCTGCTATGCGATATACGTGCCACCTAGTAGCCGCCGCCGGGGTCTTGCGGGTGGCAGCCGCTTACAGCTCGAGCACTGTGTCAATTTCGGCCGGCATAGTCTACTTTGTTCCGCATATCGAGATAGCAAGCCTCCTTACACCCAAAGGATGAAGACATCTATTAACCAACATTCCGATACAGGCCAAGATATCGGCGGTATCGTCAGACCTCCTCTCATCCCTCCTGACTCCGACCACTGGTCTCTCGTGAGCATTTCGGGAGCCTCTCAAGTATCAATCTCTATATCTGGCACAATATAAGGATTGATATCATCGATGTATTTCGCCTAGCCGACCCGGGGGAGAGAGTGAGAATAGAAAGCCTCGAAGGGCAAGTTTTTACAAGAACATAATCTATAAAACGTTATAAATATTAACAGCCGCTCAGATACGGAGTTTTTAGTCTTTCTTTATAGCTTTAAACCCCCCAAAAGATCTAGTGTAAAATAGCTTCGTTAGAAAGCGTAGCTATGGCTAGTTGTGGGGATATTCGTATGGCTTTAAGGGGGATATGTCACGTTCAAAAGTTGTGATTCGCTTATAAATTACGTCAAAGGGGTTTTCACTGGCCCAGCTGCACCGCTCTTCGACCTCCAAAGAGAGTATTGTCGAGGAACAGCACGAATTAGCTGCCTGAGACCCGTCATGCGCAAGTATAAATTATACAAAACCAGCGATCCTGCTTCCCCGGGCGTAGGCCTTGGCAAGTATGCTGGAAACCCATTCTATCTCGCGCGCTCTGTCTATGCCACTGCGATCAGCCTGCCAGTGCCACCGCAGGATTAACAGCGGCGCATTGAGGCACGCAGGTCCGGCGCAGCGCATCCTTTCCTGCAAGAAGTAGCCCACCGAATAGCAGATGTGGCGCCCTGCGGCGCGCGTCCAATCGCTGCGGAAGCCGAGCGGAGGAAGCTGCGTAGGCCTAAAGTGAAGGGCACACGGAGTCAGGCTGGTCTTTCTATTTGGCGCGCATATGCATTTGGCATCCTTAGGGAGGCGTGTTTCCAGGACCAAGGAGAACTCCTTCAGCTTTTGGTAGATAGCACCGAGCTGGTAGCATACCATGGTCCGGGAGAGCCAGTAGAGTATAAGGGTCTGAGCGAGGTTGAAGCTCGGGAAGTCATACGCGATAGGGAACAACTCGTCTAGGTCCGAGTCGGTGGATACAAACTTTTGGAACTCTCCAGATTTCTCTGGCCAGTAGAGCGGGCCTTGGATTTCTTTTGTCAGTCCTTCCAGCCATTCCGTCAGCCTCGCATCGAGGCGCCAGCAAAACCGAACGCGCTGGAGGATTGCGTCTAGGATCTCCGGGAGGGACGGGCTTTTTGTCATATCGACAACACTAGTTAGAGTTTTGGAAATATGTAGCATGATATCGAGTAGATGATCGTGGGAATCCTTCGGCCGGGACGACCACGGCAAGTCGAGCCAATCCTTCCGAGATAGAAAGCTTTGGCTGCACTGTTGGAAACTATTGAATATCTACCGGAGCATAGTTAGTAGAGCCGTTCCACTGTGGAAACCACCGGGCCGCGTACCGAGTGCATGCGAAGCGCTCCTAGAACGCTGTGAGCGAAGCCGGAAGCGTGGCTTTGCGGGCCACGATACCGCAGCAGCTCCATTGCGCCTTTGTAGTGGGCCAAGTAACCTGCGGTCCCGTTCGTTGCACCCTCGGTGAACTCATACATTGTCAAAGCCAGGCAAGCCGCCAGCGTCTGGTCTTTATGCCGGAGGGCAGGGTGCATGATGGCCATGCGCAGCTCGCGGAGGCTGATGTCGTACAGTACGATGCTCTTATGTAGGAGATCAGCATTTCCATCCTGGCGCCCCAGCCGGGCTGCACACGAGGCCAACACCGCCGTCTCCAGCGCTGGGGTTAGAGACTCTAGGTCGGGGACACGCAAGAGCCAGTTGCGGTCCTGGTTGCTCCGGGTGGCGATCTCATCCGGGAGATGTTGCCCGAGGTATAGAGAGAGTAGCTGCTGCCGGAATCCATGGCGAGCCGACACAGGCTTCGCGAGATTACGCCGCTGCGTGCCTGGATTGGTGCGATTGGCAGCCTGGGCATCGCTTGATGCTTGCTCGCCGGCGGCGTGCGCGCCATAGCCATGGCACTCACGGCGGCTGTTGGCGCATGTGCGGCACTTGGGCCTCTCACCGCTGCACTATACACGTGGTCAATCAGTACCTGGCCCAATCGGGCATGCGGGCAACCTCGCAGAATGCAGCAGGGACCTGCTCACCTTCACCTTCCTCTGCCGACACGTGACGCAGGCTGTGCGGCTCTTGTGAAAGGGCTTCATCTACTGGCAGGGAGCCGTTCCGGAGACAAGTACTCAAGACGCGGTGTAATTACCGAGTAATATTCGTTTGCCTGTTGCCTGGAAATGGTTTCCCCATGCGCCATGTGATGCAGGTGAGGAGAAGGGCGACAGGGGGTTCTTCCTTGGAGCTCACGTGTTGTTACACGTGCCATTCCTGTGATCCGCCATCCCCCCGGCCGGGGCGCATCATGGGCAAGCTATGCGCACAAATGGCAGCGATGCGGCGCAAGAGAGCAACTAGCATAGGGAGTGCGCAAGATATACTTCGTACTTGCTCTCTATATTTAGGAATTGATCCGCCCAAGGCTTGGTTATACGTCAGCGGCCTGCTGCGACCAATGTTGTCAGAATTCTTCGCCTCGCGCATAAGCAGAGGCAAGAGGGGCGCGGTATGGCATGGCATGGCATTGGGTAATGGTTTAATTTTACCACGTATGAAGGAGCGCAGCGGATGGCTGCCAGGCGTAGCCCGATTGACATTGGCAACAAATCACAAACGGGGTTTTGGCGACAGGCCGTAGAGCAAAGTCGTCCTCCGCCACCCCCTGTACTATTTCCTTTCTCCTTCTGCCTGGTGCGCGCCTTGGGATGAACCGATAGTGAGGGCCTAGCGGCTCGTTTAATAAATCCAACTGGCGCCCTGGGGTAGCGGCCGCCGTACCTGGTCGTAGCGGGAAGGCGATCCAGAAGCTAGGGGCGCTAGCTGGGTGCGGCGGCGGAATTGCCAGCAGTGCTGCAAGGCTACGAGGCTACGATCGGATCGACTTCCGCAGTGTCGCAATATAGGTTTCAGCCAGCGAATGAGCCAGTGCCAGGCGTTGCTTTATTGGAAGGCTTGGTTGAAGCGACTTGCCAGTTTAAGCCCAAAAAGAGTTGTCAGTCGCGCGTAGCGAATCCTTCTCTGGTGCCAAGACGTAGGATGCGGGCCGATTTGTGGCAGGGCTCGCCCAGAAGGCCAAAGGTCCTAAGCTGACCTAACCCCGGCCATAGGATTCATTGGTCCCTTAATTGCCACCTTGAATAATCCTCCAGTCAGTCAAACCTACCCATAGTGCTACCTGTAGTCTGGGGCTCCGCCCGGGAGCCACCACATCTGCCATTAACCCGAAATCAATCTCTCCTTTGGGCGGCTCTTGCTCGCGCAACGTGCCTAGGAGGAGCCAATACACTGCGAGTATGCGGCAGACTTTTGCATAGTCTCTCCAGGGCACGGCGCGGCGTGGAGTAGCGTGGGACATGGCGGCCGCCGCAATGTTTACATGGGGGAGGCGCCCCGGACATATATAGATGCTGCGCGGTGCCAAGCTAGCACCTGCAGTACCTTCGTTCCCTCGCCATCAAGGTCCTCTTTGCCCACAAGGTTCCAATCTTTGTCAAGCAGCCCTTCTTTGGTCGTCACCATGATTCCCTCCCTGAAGACCGTCGCGGCAGCGGCCTTGGCACTGCCCGGTGTCGCCTTGGCGACTCTGGACAAGCCGGCCCTGTGGGGCAACCTGGACTTCCTCCACGCCGGTCTGGCTGCCAACCTGCCGTCGCACAGCTACAAGGTCGCCGCCTTCCTCGATGGGTACATCGCCACCGCCTGCTTGGAGCGTGCCCAGGCCGACGGCTACGACCCCAAGCTGATCACCACTTACTCGGTGACTTTCTCGGATGTGAGTTCCTCCACGTAATTTTTTTTTCCCTGGTCGTATACTTGCAGGGCGAAAGCTGATGACCGGCTCAGTGCACCGTGCCGTGGCTCATGTGCCGTCACAGGGACTCGCCCGTCTCCCTTGACAACTACCTTGACTTCTGGAGCAAGGTCCCGGTCCTGATGCGCCAGGGTGTCAAGGCTTCCATGTTGGTTCCCGGTGGAGGCAGCGCCTATGCTTTTGGCGATGTCGTTGTCATCATCGGCCCCATCGACAACGTTGCTGTCTACATCCACGAGACCACCCACACCCTGGACGGCTCTGGAGAGTACGCCCTCGGCACCGGCCTTTCTGGTAAGCGGAAGCCCATTTTACCGCGCAAAGCAAGGCCCTGTTCATTTACTAATGCCAAGCAGCCAGCTCCATCTGGACTGATGCCTACAACGCCGACAGCGCTGTTCCTGATAGCTATGCGCAGAGCAGCCAGGCCGAGGTGGGTTGCGCCCTCTTTCCCGTTTGCTCATCCCCCCTTCACCATTGCTAACACGCCGGCAGAACCTGGCCCAGCAGTCCGGCCCTCTTCTCTACAACCGTTACGTGCCCGGTGGTATTGCCAGCGTCGCTTCTGGCTTCGAGAGGCTGGCCAACCAGCAGGCCACCATCGCCAGGCAGGGCGACAACGGCAAGTACGGCCCCATCTACCAGAGAGACGGCGCCACCTGCTCGAACCGAAAGGACAACGGTGGTTACTCGACCATTCCCTCGCGGAAGCGCGACGGTCTGTTCGGCCGCCTCTCCATGCTCAACAAGCGCAGCGGGCCCTTCGCCGATGGTTCCTACTTCCCCAACACCGCCGAGGAGCAGCAAGCCTTCATCGAGTCCCAGGGTCTCAGCTTCCACCCCGGTGTCAAGCACGGTCCCCTTGGTGCCGAGCTCGTCCCCACTAACTGCACTGGCTACATCTAAGCTACTCGCACTGGGGCTAGTACTTCTCTTGGAGAAGTTTACAGGACAATTTCTGTCTGGGGTATTCCTGTATATACTATACCAAGTTATCGCCTTTATGAATATAGGCAAACCGTATATAAACGGCAGTTACGTCCCTATTTGAACGTGTCATTGAAAAGTAGTAGTATACATCGATGTCTAGGCCGCTGTGAAAGCACAGACGCAGTAACCCCCCGCACTTGCCTCGGGCGTGCTGCATACTACCCACGGTGGGCGCCGTAGGTATAAAGGACTAATCCGCGGACACCCCTTTTTAATCGCCAGACACCCACACCCAACCGCCCTCCTTTAGTCTGAAGTGCTACTCCTATTCGTCACCGAGCATGGGTGGGACGGTCGGTGGCAACACCCTCCTCTCTCCCTTTCTTCCACTCCAATTTTTCGTCGCCCTAGTGTTATAGCCCCATGTTCGCAACCGTGCCATCTATATTTCCCGGTTATTCTCGAAATGTATGAGACAATATTACCGCCCTTGTTGGGTTCAGGTATACACGAACAAATTAGGAAAATGGGAGCACCGACTAAATTGCCCTCTTTATACTCTGTATATTCGATCTACTTACTATTAGTATGGACCCACATCGCTGTACCCGGCACACGCTTGGCACTCATGACTAGTTGGACATGAAAGCTCTATCAAGTTTGACGAATGCTAGGAAAAGCTATCGGACTTTATCACGGTCTCGCCTGACGCTAATCGTCTCTAGGAGGTGCCGGTTTATGCATGTATGCGGTCCTAGTTATGTGATCCCAGATCGCCCCAGAACTAATACCCACTCCATTCATACCAATGGCGTACATACCTTCAGCGAGCATCTATGGTTTCACTAATTCTCTGGTACCTGCATTTTTGGTCTGAGGCTACCGCAAAGGTTGTCTGCAGGGTGGAGGCAGTGCTTAAAAGCGGAGATCTCCTCGCGACCGACTACAGATCGATCGCCTGGCTCACCCAAAGACCCCACCAGTAACCCTAACCCCATGTTCACCCTCCCCTTCGGCTACTGCCGGCGCTGGGTCCAGGAAAAAGCCTCGGTTAATCTGAGAGTCGTCTGGAGGCTGGTCTACACACTACTTCATCCACCCGTTCCAGTGCCACACCATCTGCCGTAACTCGGGCATCCGAGGAGAGGAAATGGAAGGGGGGCCCGATACATCCATAGTGCGTCCAGGTAACTAGCCCTATATGCACCTTTCACCATTCAGGTCCTCGAACTAAACGGGGGGGGATAGCTTGTCTTGTGTGTCGTTCCCGCAAAGTGAAGTGTGACAGGACATCGCCAGCATGTCGATGCTGCCAAAAACTCGGCATTAGGTGCCCCGGTTACTCGAGGGCAGGTGACCTGCCCGAGAAAGCAGTTAAGCGGATCTACAGCGATTCCCAGGTCGAGAAGCGCCGGGTTGGTTCCTGTCGTGAGTGTCGCCGGATGAAGCTGAAGTGCGACCAAGCCCATCCACAATGTCGCCGGTGTCAAGAGCGAGGGCTAGACTGTGTCTATGCACCGCCGCCTGCGGCAAGTTATTCTTGGCTGTTTGAGAAATCGCTGCCACAGGACCCCGACAAGGTATCGTCCCTGGTCAGTGCTTATTTCGACCACCTTCATCCTCGCCGCTGTCTGGGGTTCATCCACAAGCCGTCCTTCATGCGGTCTATGGACCAAGGCACGCTCATGGAGGAGTACGGGGAACCTCTCGTACTTATTGTCTGCGCATTGGGTGCGTACTTGCAGGCTGCGAACTTCACCAACTCTGCCGTCGTCCCCCATGCAACTACCACGGTTCCTGGCGAAGCCTGGGCAACAACGGCGAGGAAAGCCGTCCTCATGGATCTGTCCACGGCAAGCCTCAAGAGTGCTATGGTAACTGGGAACTCGCAACCTTCGCACAACTGATGTTCTAACAGCGTCATAGGTATTGGTTCTCCTCAGCGAATACGCAGTAATGACTCGCCAGAACGCCTGGGCCTTCTTGCTGGTTGGCTCTGCTTTTCGTGTCATTCGACTGCTCCGGCTGGATAATGCTCAGGGTGGCGAGGCACCGCAAAACCCCTTAGACGCCACAGAGTTGGAAAGCTCACGCCGCGTCGTCTGGGCGTGTTTTCTCCTGGACAGTCAAATCGGCTCGGGCGTCGACAAAAATTTGAACTGGAGAGATGACGACGCGCCACCCATCCCCCTCCCATGCACCGAAGAAGCATTCACGTACGGGAGTTTACCAGACAGCAGTGGAGAAGCGACCATCGTCTCGTTTCCGACGCTTCCTCCTCACCGCCGCGTCAACTTGCGAGCCAATATTATATACGTCATGTGGCTTCGCTCGCAGGCACTTAGGTAAGAGAGTCAAGTTTCCTGCCTTTGCTTTATTTCCTATAGCTGACGGTGTTACATGCAAGACTTAATCGTGTGAGCGAGCTGAAGATCCCTTTGTGGGATGGCAAATCCCCCTTCCTCGAGTTGTTGCACAAATTTGAGTCATGGTACGAGGCATTGCCAGAGCAGCTTCAGCTCAACGACCTTAACATTTATGCTCAAATCGAGCAAAATACAATCTCAGCTATCTATGTTCTGCATTTCGCCTATCATTCGGCAGTCGCAGACCTCACCAGGGTATCATTGCCGGGATTCGACTTCCCTCTTGCGGCGCTCTTCCGCGACGCGCCTCCTGCTTTCCAGCAGCAATGCCAAGAACGGTGCCGTCATCATGCAGACGAAGTGTCGAGGCTCGTCGAGTTGGGGCTCGCTGAAGGAGGGAGAGCCCTCGACGATCCGCATTGCTTGAGCTCTGCCTTCGAGGCTGCCAAGATCCAGGCCGTCCACACGGCGACGTTGACACGGAACGGTCCCGAGGAAAGAGCACGCGCGTTCGGCCAGATCGCTGCCAACCTTACGATTTTACACAAATATAGAAGGAACGCTAATCCTAGAGCGAGGGACTTTGTGTCCGGCCTGCTGCTTCTGTTGACGAGATTCGGATTCAAGGATGCGATCCCGCCTGTCTTGCTCGAAGCACAGAGCTCTGAGATGGAGCAAGAAGCCGAAGTCGTCGGGCCAGCTGACTCGAACCACCTCAGCCAGGTAGCCAATTTCCGGCAAGCTCTGTCCGAGGTCGCGGCCCAGCGCAGAGATAAGGCCAGCCCTCGCCCCTCTCAAACGTCGGGGCGCCCACAACCGGCACCGCAGCCGGCAATCAGCCCCATCAATACCGTCGCGGCTACAGATGGCACCCAAGACACGCCAGGAGCAGTTCTGGGCGGGGAAATGGCAACGGAGGGTGCGACAGTGAGCGAGGATATTGACTATTTCCGAGTTGCCGACGAGATGTCGAATTACATGACGTGGGACTTTCTAGAGCTTCCGCCGTGGGTGGACTTTGACCATCCAGCTGGCTGACCAGAATTCTAAATAATCTTAACCAATAGTCAACACTGTGTAAAAGTTATTGTACATTCAAGACGGGATACTACCCGCGAGATGCTTCGGAGTTCGCTCTGGACGCCCAATATACTTTATCCACGCGTACGGGTCATCGAACTCGTCTTTCAGCGAGGTTTCAGTGTTGCCCTGGATGACGCGCTGGTACTCGCCCGCGAGGCCGACAACACCAACCTCCTTTTTGTACTCTCCCCACAACCCTAACATCTCTTTCATCAGCTTCGCTTCCTTCTCGCTCAAGTCCGTCGTTTCACCCGGGTCTTCCTTGATGTTGAACAGCTCCCACTTTTGGGGGCCACGCGGTGCCGGTACAAACGTGATCTTCCAATCGCCCCGGCGGAGAGCGCCAGACCCAGCAATCTCGAAGCCGGCAACATAGTCCTCTCCGTGGATTACATGGCGCGATGCGTCTTTAACAACTGTTTCCTGCTGCGATAGCGCTGCAAGATAATCCTTCCAGCTGGCGCCACGGAGTGGGGCGATCTCTCGGCCCTTGTAACTCGTACCCGGATGCTGCAGGCCGGCGAGATCGAGGATTGTAGGCACCAGATCCATGACGGTGCAAAAGGCATCGGTGATGATTCCGTCTCCGGCTGAACGAGCACTTGTCTGTGGCGGCTTGACGACTAAGGGGACGCGGCAGCCGCCTTCGGTAGAGAACATCTTGTACAGCCTCGATGGCGCCGTGGCAGCCTGGGCCCAGCGGTTTCCATACCAGACGAAAGAATTGCCACGGCCGATGTTATCTAGCGAGTTGTCGTAGTACTTGGCGATATGATCCATTACGCTCTTGCCGACCAGCGGTAGCGCTTCGTACGAAGCGCCTTCGGCTCCGTTGTCCGACATGAACAAGATAAAAGTGTTGTCGTACTCGCCGGTTTGCTTGAGGTATTCGATCACGCGGCCAATATTCCAGTCCATCCGGTCCACCATGCCTGCGTACACCTCCATCGCTCTTGCGGACTTTTCCCGGGTATCGTCCGTCAGCGACGACCATTCTGGGACCTCACCGTCGACTGACACGAAGGGGTGCGGCTTGACGTCGTTCGGCACGAGCCCAAGCTTCTTTAGCTGGGCTAGCCGACGTAGGCGAAGCTCCGCCGGGCCGTCCTTATACATGCCCTTATATTTAGCCACAGTTTCGGCCGGGGCCTGGAGAGGCCAGTGAGGGGCCGAGAAAGGGAGATAGGCGAAGAAGGGCTGGTTCTTCTCTTCCTCGGTTCGCTCCGAAAGATAAGAGAGCAGTTTAGAAGCATACCCGTCGGAGGAGTACCAATCGTCAGGAAGCTTATTGACATAGTTTCCGTCTTCACTATGCAATGCCCTAGTTGCCGTCTCAAAGAACTTCCCCGGCTCATTTGCAGGGTCTTCATAGTCAGGCTCGTATGCTAAAGTCAATGGGTTGCATGATTAGCAGTGTCCAGTTCTGTAGGTGATGCTCCGCTTACCATAGTGGTTCGCGCATCCGGGTAGCAAGGCAAAGGACTTCGTGAAGCCTCGCTTGATCGGATGGTGCTCCTTCTTCAAGCCCAGATGCCACTTCCCGCTCATCATGGTAAAATACCCTCCTTCCTGCAGCAGCTCGGGCAAAGCCACGACTCGGCTATTCAGGTAGCCCTCATGGCCAGGTTGGCCCCGGTGGGCCGGGGAGCTCCTTGTAAACTCGTGTAGCTGCCCCAGGCCCGCGATGTGGTGGTCAGTTCCAGTCATCAGCATAGAACGCGTAGGCGAGCAAGCTGCGGCCACATGGAACTGGGTGAACCTCAACGAGCCCGCTTGACTAGCAAGAGCATCGATGTTTGGGGTCTGGATCTCGGACCCGAAACAGCCGCAATCGCTGAAACCAAGATCATCAGCTACGATGACGAGAAAGTTTGGCCGGGCTTCCTGGTCTGCTGGCGACATTGTGATATGTGTCTATGGGCAGCTGGACGGAATAGAAGCGGGAGCGAGGGAGTCGTAGACGGATTGGAAAACGCCGGCCCGAGTTGCCCCCAAGATGCAATATATCGTTGGGTGCAGGCGATGTACAATGATGCCTCGTGACACGCGCCGCGTCTTATTTAATAGAAGCTAGCGTCCGTATAGCTTGTCGGCTTTCGACTTTTTTTGGTCATTCGGCACGCCTCGTCTGTAAGCCGAGAGCGTGGCGGCATTGGACCGGGGCCGCGGAGCGCAAGATTCTATGCAGTCGTCGGCTTTCGCTGTCCCCGAGTTCGGGAGATATGTCGCTTCCCGGGCCTTAGCGTCGGGAGTCGGTCTCGCGTCATGAGAGCCTTGGCTGGCGAATCAGTCTGTTCAGGGGTGAGGGGGTGGGACCTTTCAGGCTTTCTCCACTACCCCAGAGTGCGGAGACTCCATTTCCCCAATGCTCATAGGCGCAGGCGACGCATGGGCAACACACTGGAACCATGCAGCAAGACAAGGTAGGCCGGTAGAGTATATATATCTGATCGCGTCCCGGACTCCCGGGTCCTGGATTCTCGTCCCGGGTCCTGGATTCTATGCCAGCAAAGACATTCTCGTGTACATCGCGTAGCGGCAACGACGAAGCCTAAGACTGTACTGTCCACTTCCTCCACCATGCCGTCGCCCACAGACGGACAGGCCGACTTGTCGGTGCAGCAACGCCTGAAAGAGTTGAATTGGACGCTCGCCTTCGTCATGTTGTAAGTCCTCGTCTTTACCCATCGCATCAACCACAGCCAGGCCGCTGATCATAGCCCCCATCTCCCCCAACAGTTACATGGCGAGTTGCGCGTTTAACTTCGGATACGACGTCGGTAACTTTGGCAGCGTGCAGGGGATGCAGAGTAGGGAATCCGACTTCGTTCGCCCGCCCGGGCGTCGTCCGCATCTCAACACTAACGAAAGGCAGGTTTCGCTAGGAAATTCGGCGAGTACAACGCGACGACCGGCCTATATGCCTTGCCTGCTTGGCTTTCTTCTCTCATGACCTCGCTCCCATTTCTTGGGAAAGCCCTGGTGCGTTGAGATCGGTAGCTTTCGTCGCAGCCCTTAACTGACTAGCCATTCTCTAGGGTGCAATGTCTTGCGGTTGGGTTGCCGAGAGATTTGGGCGACGGATGGCTATCCTCGGTCTGGTTGTGTTGTCGTACATGTAAGTGACGTGCTCCTTCCGAGAGGATTCGTCGCTGAATCACGCCACAGAGGCGTTCTGCTGCAGACAACCGCCACGACTGCCGGCCAATTCACCACGGGACGTTTCATCAGCTTCGGAATGACGGGCATGACCATCGTTGTGGTCCCGATTTACACGAGCGAAACGGCACCAAGAGTTCTCCGTGGCATGATGACCTCCACCCTCCAGCTCGTCATCATATTTGGCCAACTTGTCGCTGCATTGGTGACCTATGGAACTCAACACATTGATTCGGACATGGGCTGGCAGATTCCTGTTGGTTTGCAGTTCATCGCACCCACTCTCATCCTGTCCTTGCTTCCGCTCGTCCCCGAGTCGCCCAGATGGTCAGTCTCAATGCTAGAAGCTACATCTCATCCAACCCACGCCAGCGACCACTGGGAACGTATTACTGATATTTTGCCTCTTTCCGCAGGCTTATTTCGAAAGACCGAATCGACGAGGCCAAGAAATCGCTGCGGCGACTTCGTAAGGCGACGGTATCCGACGCGGAGGTCAACCACGAGATAGAAGCGATTCGCCACGCCCACTCCTCCGAGGGCAAAGGGTCTTGGGGGGAGGTATTTAACCAGCAGAACAGGATCCGCACGCTTGTGGCCGTCATTGCCATGTTCGGACAGCAAATCACCGGCCAAGCGTTCACGAGCCAATACAGTGTGGTATTTTATCAGCTGCAGGGCTTCAAGAGCCAGGCTTTTCTCTTCAACATCTTCAACAACGTTGTCGCTGTCGTCTGTCTTATTGGCACCTGGTTTCTTGTCGACCAAGTTGGAAGGAGGTTGGTCCTATTTCAGCCCCAGGTTAGTTTTCAATCATGCGCTAATGCATTACAGACCCTTGGTGCTGCTCGGAGGCACGTTCATGGCCCTGTTCTTGTTATTGGTGGGTGGCATGTCGACAATACCCCAGCCCAGCCAGGAGCAAAAGAACACGATGGTGGCGTCCTTTATCCTATTTGGAGCTGGCTACGCTCTTTCCTGGGCCCCTATGTAAGAAACCCCGTAGTTTGGCGAGGCTTTCTCTGTTGTCTAGATGCTAACTTATCCCTAAGCTCCTACATCGTGATGGGAGAGGTCTCTGCCTCCCGCGTCAAGGAGAAGACCAGCTTGTTCGCCTCTGTCATATCTATTTTCACGACCTTTGTGACGGCTTTCACGATTCCGTACCTCCTCAATGCTCCATATGCCAACCTGGGTGGCAAGATTGGATTTATCTATGGCTCCATCAACGTCGCCATGGTTGTAGTGGCATTCTTCTACATCCCGGAGCTTAAGGGTCGCACTCTGGAGGAAGTAGACCAGCTTTTTGCATCAGGCACTCCGATAAGAAAGATGGGGAAAGTTCAGACTGTTCCTGTGGAGAACCTTTACGTCGAAGAGGTTGGAAAAGTCTTGCAAGACCCCGACTCACAGCATATCCCTTAGACACAGCACGTCCCTTAACATGCTCGTCTCTAAGGACGGAGTCCACACTTAATTAGAACGCCCATGCTTCACCCGAATAACCTTTAACGAGTTGTCAAGCCTCATGGCATGGAAATTGCATTATTCTCCCACAGATAATACCGTGTGATGTGTGTGTGCCCGGGGGGGTTGGGGGGTATGATTGCTCCTCTGATGGCATTTGAATGTACGTCTGCAGGTTTTGTTAGACGGATATTGCCGGGGAGGGCTATGGTGAAGCGTTATACATTTAGCATGCGTACTGTCTTTTGAGGAGTTTGGCACCTTTCCGAGCCATCTGCCGGGCGAAATGCTTACACCACTGTATTGACATCTTTACATGTCATCTCTAGGTCAGTTATCAGCTACTTGGCAGCTCTGTTGCACCCACGAATGCCTAGAGAACACGAAGGGTATTTCCATTGTTCAATGTTTGACACGCTTGCTGACTTGGAGTAGTAATTACCACTTCCTGCACGAGCGGCGAAATTTTCTTGCTTTACTCGATTTTAACTAGCGCTCATCCTTCCACTGGGTACGTTACCGCCGTTTTAGGGTTTGCAGGAGAGTGAAGTTTTAAGCTGGTTAAGAACAACGCGGAATGTTAAACAATTGAAACTCATGATCTAAAGAGAGCCCTAGCAGTGCCTTGTAGAGACCCTGCGTACAAGGAATCTCACATGCCTGTAATGTGACTTTGTAGTGCTTTATTTGAGATCCTACATAGACCACTTGGTATGTGGTCCCTCGCATTGAACGGCACGACGCCAATATTATCTTGACACTCTCTAAGAGACACGACGTCTTAGTGACCGATTTGGTTGTCTTGGCGACCTCCTACTAGCGAGATGCAAGTTCGACCAATAGTAGGTTTCGCCTTGCGCCCTCTGGCCGTCCTATCTTCCCACTTCTGTCACCCCGCTGTACCTAGGTACAGCAAGCTAAACTACTTCTAGATCATGCCTCCTCTTGCTTTCTTAATAACCCCCCAGCTGCGGGGTATCAGGCATCAACGGTCAACGCTCAGCATCTGGCGTAAGACAACCTAGCTCTAGATTCTGAATCTGGTTTCTCGACTAGTTTGCCCCCTTTCTGCGTTAGCTTGAGTTGGCACAGTGCCTCAGGAGTAGGCAGTGTCTTCGTCATGTGGCTCATCAATACGCTCAGCTTGCAGTTGGAATTCACTTCGAGTCCTGAACTGCAACCCTATGCAATCTTATCGCACACCTGGGAAGATGAAGAGGTGACGTTCCAGGACATGGCGGATCTCAGATGCGCTAGGAAGAAGAAAGGATTCGCCAAGATCGAACGCACTTGCTATCTAGCCATTGCACGGGGGATCAACTTTGCATGGGTCGACACCTGCTGCATCAACAAGGAGAGTAGCGCAGAGCTCACCGAGTCGATCAATTCTATGTTTGCGTGGTACAAGACGTCTTCGGTGTGTTTTACCTTTCTCGCCGATCTGCCGGTGCTGGAGGCTACCGAGCAGGACTGGCTCGACCGCAGTTTTCTTCACTGCCGGTGGTTCACGCGAGGTTGGACCTTCCAGGAACTGATTGCTCCGGAAATCTTGGAGTTCTACGACTGCGAATGGCAGTACAGAAGCACAAAGGAATTTCTACGCGAGGAAATCTCCGACATCACAGGTGTGGATGAGGCTGTGCTTGAGAAGAGCAGTCTACTATACACCATTCCCGTGGCAAAGAGATTCTCCTGGGCGGCTTCTCGCGAGACAACCCGAGAAGAAGACCGGGCCTATTCGTTATTAGGGATATTTGATGTAAACATGCCCATGATCTATGGAGAAGGGGCAAAAGCATTTATTCGCCTCCAGGAAGAGATCCTGAAGCAGACTAACGACCTCACGATCTTCGCCTGGACAAGCTATCGAGAATCGCGGAAGGACTTCAGACCACTGCATTTGGACTCCCATAACCAGCCGTATCGTGGCATCCTCGCCAATTCGCCCTTGGAATTTACATGGTGTCGGAAAGTCGAGAGGATCGATGACTACCTCGCTTCTCATACCGAATTTTCAATGACCAATAATGGGCTTCGCATCGACACCTTTCTTGCAATGGGTACGGAGAAGGATTACATCCTCAACCTAGATGCTTATAATACAGACAAGTACACCGGAATACGGAGCAGAGTGGGTGTACGCTTGATAAAAACGCCAGGCGGATTTGTACGGCACTTTCCAGATCGACTCTTCAAGACAACGGACCCACTCATCTGGGAAGGAAAATATACGACCGTATATATTCGAAAGACCGTCACTCCTGAAGAATCCCAAGTCCTGCAAGCACGAAATCCATGTAGCATTGGTCTTCGCTACCAACTACCAACGCATTATAGCCTAGAGAGCATCAGCGTACGACCGCAAAAGTTGTGGGATCCACACAAGGAAATACTACACATACAAGCAATCGAGGACTTTACGGCATATTTCGATCTGTCTCTCACCGAGATGTCGCTATCTAAGCCCACTAGAATAGTGGTTGTATTCGGTCTTGTCAAACGGCCTGGCGTTTCTGGGCTCCAGGTTTGGGCCTCGGTGCACACACAAGCGGACATCTCCTCATCAGAAATAATGGAACAAATAGAGAAGTATCGAATTCTGAAGACAGATGCAAACCTTCAGATGCTCCGTAGACTTGTTCTAGATGGGGAAAAATCTAGGACTTTGCAACACTTGAACACAGTGTTCTTAGAAACTGCATCGCCGACAGGTGTCCAGGTTTCACTAGACTTGCCTGAGCAGCGCGACTTTGAGGAAGGCAGAGAAATGTATTTCCTTCTTCGGTCTGCTCTTGTTCCGGAGTCTACCTTGCAGCTAGATTTCTAGGAACCAGCGTCATGGAGGGTGGAGGAGAGTACGGGGGGTTGGGTAGGCTAGAGGGCTTGGAGCTGGCGATTCGCGGCATGATTGTCAGTATCTCCAATATTGGCTCTTGCAGTCGTCGATGCCAATCATCCAAGAGCAGTACGTGGCAGTTTGGCGACTTAGAGCTGGGTCTCAATAATACGTAACCACGAAGCTTCAACGCGCACGTCATTCTCTCCCAGACCGTGCGTCTACGTCCCCAAAGGCCCGCGTGCTTTGACCAGATCCTTGCCATACTCGTAGCACGCATCGATAGCAGACAATAAAGAAAGAAAGCTCAACGCCGGACATGTTGTGTGCCTGATAACGAACTGCTGAAGGCCAGAAACAAAAGAGTTAACTAGCAGAAATCGGATGGCTCTTTAACGAAAGGGAAAGGGCGAAAGTATGACGAGCACACGGCTGGGTGGGTTGCTGGCGGGTGGGTGGGGGCGGGCGACCGTTATATGATAGTCTAGCTTAGGCATATCATAAGGCTTACTCTTATGTTCAACTGCAACCAATCTCAGGTCAGGGGGCATTCTCTGAGTATATACTATTATTTATTCGGCAGCCGTTCCCGTTTCTATACAATACCCCTTCGGTAATCACACCATGCAACGCGTTACTTTATCCTTGATGTTTCATAGCCTAGCTAATTGGTAACTACCAGAGGTAGTGAATTAGCTCTCTACCTAGTCATGACTTACTCGGCCCTTGATGTCCAGGAACAACGATTGCAGAGAGCAAAAGGAACACCCAGGTCACTCCCGAAACGTTCCTTAGTTTGAAATAACAAACCGTAAACATAGCTAAAAATATTGAGCTACTCTACGGTTAAACCTGACCACAATAGGAAAGAAAGATAAAGTCGAAAAGGGGGTTGATCCAATTTGCTTCAAGCCAAGTGTATCAGCGGGCAACATCAACCCTCCCCCAACTCTTGCACCAGATTACAAACATGCCCAATATTCTACGGGCAGTCGATGGATCCGAAGTTATTCTTGGTTGCTTCAAACCAAGTAGATTCAACCATCCCACCATTGCAGACGCTGGGAACATTAAACTGCCACTTGAGGTGGTTGTCGGTGCCGACGGCACCACAAGAGGTTGCAGATGCTGAGCATGCGGAAAATCGTTTTAGGTTGTCCCACAGACCTCCACAGATTCCGGATATGTCTGGCATATTACCGGCTTCGACGATGTAGGTGTAAATGCCGTTGTTCTGCAAAATGCAGGAGTTTGCGGCAGAAGTTGCCGTGAGGCCGGCTAGGGCAGCCAAACCAGTGATAGAAATCGTGAGCTTCATGATGCTGGGTCTGTAGTGACCTCAAGGGACTGAGAAGTTATAATCAGCTATTGAGAGCAAAAGAAAGTCTCGCTTGATATTTGGTATATCAGAACACTTCAAAAAGCGAATTCAAGGTGCAATTTATACTTCAACGTTAGTTACCACTACTTCAGACCAGTGCCCAAGCCTTCTCATATATCGCACAGATACCCAACCTTTGCTTCTGGCCCCCTCAACTGCGCCACCTCTCTTTGAACGCTGGCCGCCCAAAATATGGTTGCTCTTGATGAATAATCTCTTGGCTTTCTCAACTGTGCCGCTTCGCTTTGGCGAAGGGCTGCCCAAAATCTAGCTATGCCTGATAGATAATCTCTTAGCATTGCAAAGGATGCGTGGTGAACTCAACGATTATTGGCCAAGATGTAATTCTCTTATTCCTATTAGTATAGTGTTTCTAGGAGGAAAAACTGAGAAAAGTTCCCTGCATCTAAAGCACTAGCCAACAAGAGTGATTGGCAAACGAAGGAACTCACCACCCTATTAAAGAACTTTTGATTACTTACTACTCGAGGACTTTACTACCACAGCCCAAGAGGAATCTCTTGGCCATGTCGTGCAACTTATCGCTTAATCCTCATTGTTTCAGCCGCGGTAATCACTTATTTGTATTGCCACACGGCTCCGACTAGTTGCCAAAGACACGCGCTTGTAGTTTAGGCGACCATAGCTTACTCGGTCCTTTTAATGGCCATCTGTGCATCTCACAGGCCTGCGAATAGTCTAGCCGCAAACTAATGTCCCTGGACCAGTGAAAGATGATCTCTAGTCAAGCTGGATATTTGTGTTAATATATAGGCATGATGAAATAGTCCGGATTGTGTCCCCTACTATTTGCCAAGTGAGAATACGATCTAAACGAAAGACGGGTGAACCTTTTTCTTCTTCTTTTTCATTCGTGAGGCTGTGTCTAATTTACATGCACGAATAAGATCCCTTACAGAGTATGACGTTGATCTCCAGATCGTCGTAATTTGATTTACAATACATAAGCTGAATCATCTGATGGGTTTATTTGTGCCACACACACTGAGTGTTATGGAAGACGCGCCATTCATCTTCATTACGTTATCGAGATCATTCTCTGTCAAAACAGCTACCTGAACTAGCCTAAAGATCCGACAGCCTTAGTAAAGACTCGCGGGATACTGCTCAGAAGCCACTCTTGTAAAGCTGAGAACTGGCTCGGCCATGCACGGGTCTTGCATGGAGACGGGTTAAATCCCGTCACAATTTGGGAGTTTGGAGCGCAGGACAGTTCCAAGCACGTCAATCACGTCAAGAAAGTAAGCTTCATGTCTAAAGCAAAACAAAGACGCCTCTGGTTTTCTATTATGCTGCGACTATTCCGGTTATTCGCTCTAAATTTCTCGAAGAAGCCCCCACACGTTTTCCGCCAACCCATCTTTGCGTAAACTTGCGAGCAAAATCTGACCCTTGGGTGAGGCGGGCTCAGCGGCTTGATCAATGGAGTACATTCCACTGCCCACTTCTCCGTTGCTCCCTTTCGCGACTCCGAGTTTCCCCCGCAAAGAAATACCGGAAACAGTCGTCGAGCCCACTGCTGAAGGGTATTTCTGGCTTGTCGCAACAAATAGGTGCAGCTCACCGCTTCCCTCAGGAGTGAGGCCCACTAGGAAGATGGCAACTCCCAGAGCGATTCGTACGAAAAGCGATCGTGCTTCACGCGTAATGCCGCTTTTGACAGGCCCTGGGAAGGTGTGTACAAAGCTCACAGTGGGCGCACTCTGTGCAAATTTCTCCATGTAGAGGGTAATCATTGAGGTGGCGTGGCCGACGATCTTATTGGTTCCCAAACCCTTGCCGTCGAGGTGGTCAAGATCAACTGGGCCTTCTTTGGATCCACAGAAGACACTCACCACTCGGCGTAGCGCGGTTGCCTTCTCTATCTGAGGTAGCAAGTTGGCAATAAACCGTGCGCGAGAGAAGACGGAGAGGGTCATAAAGAGAGGTTTTCCATCCTCGGTAGCTATGACTCAAATATTAGACCATGTTTACAAGAGACACACAAGAGAAGACCTAGTTACTCTTTTCCAGATCTAAGGTTCCTTGAGAAAGGAATAGCACGTTGACGGTAGTCTCACGCCTCTTGATTTCATTACAGACCCTGTCAACATTCTCTAAGTTGCTTAGATCAGACTTGAAGAAGACGAGCTGGGCCTCCGGGTTGGCCACTTTGCACTCCGAGATGATCTTATTTGCAGCCTCCTGGACACGGCCCACGAGATAAAGCTTGGGCTTTCTAGCATACTTGACCAGAGCTCGGAGTGTGTATTCGCCGATGCCACTAGTCCCGCCAGCAAATACTGCAACGAGGCCGTCCGGCAGTTCCGCTGATATCCGCGAGTTGGATTTCTTAGCTTCCTCGACAGCAACCATGGTGATATATGTAAAATGCCGAAGGAAGAATCTCAGGTACTAAAGGGAAGGCTTTTTTGTATCGTGATGAGCAAAGACAAACTGCGTATAGCTGCGGCTCTAGGTACTTTTTGCAACGATGCGGCCACCTTCTACCGGGTGTTTCAACAAACCAGCGGTTTCTTTTATCCACTTGACTATATACCTGGCCGTTCACACGCCTCTATTCCTAGAAGCTAAGAAGAAGTCCGAAAATGCCGATACGTCCAGCGCTCGGAAGGTTATTATATCAGACCCGGGCTTGGATCACGCCGAGCCCGGGGAATTAGCGCGTCCGAATTAGGAAAATGCAAGGGTAAAAAGGCCGAGTCTTGGCATGATCGTTACCACTTAGTGCCTCGAATCGCAGAAACTCTCCTTTCGGCTGGTAGCGTTTCTCTTTCGAGCATTATTGGAATGCATAGTGGGCGCGATGCTTAGCTGGCAAGAAACTACTTTAATAAACACGGAAGATCAAGCAGCTTATAGACTGAGGGGTTCGGGGACATGATACGCCAACAACGCGTGACAAAGCAAGCCAAGGTTCCCACTGGGGCGCCGTTACATGCTTCATGGATGCATAGCTGATCATAGATCTGCCTGTTACCATTCGGTCAAGCAGACTAGAAAACAATAGCCGCTCGACTTTATTCGGGCTGTATTCCTTCCTGTGGCGGAATTGAGCTATTAGGCACCGCCACACTACACCGCCACTCAGAACTCGCCTAAGATACCTGCTTTGGAGGGCTACCCGTTTAAAATAGGCAACCAGCATAACTCACGGCGAGTCGGTACTTCTTATTTGCAGTCCCACCGAGTTTGTTCACTGCGTCCTTTGACAAGAAGGACTACATGACTTCATTGCAGGTAGTAAACCCCTCGGTCGCAGAATAAATGCGTTCATTAAGATCATGGTTCCTTGGAATCGGTGCATTATCCCACGGCAAGCCGCGTGGGGAATTATGTGCCAACTGCGATAGGGCAACGGCGGCCGGGCTTGACAAGAGGCTGGAAACAATAAGTGTTCGAACGCCGAGTCCTCTGCCAGCTTCGCCTCGTTCGAGGACAGATGATTCGGAAGACCGCTCCTTTGAGGACAGGCTTCCCGACCTGCCTAGGCACACAACTCTTCTCGTCGGGGCTGTCGATTCTGCGAATACTTGCGGATCATTATATTACAGGAAGAAACCGCCGACATCCTACGAGTGGAGTACAAGATCGATATGCAGAGTCTTGGGGCCCGCAAGATCAAGATTAAGATACGTTTCGAATGGGAGGTCAAAGACGTCAACGACTACAGTATGCACGACTACCTGCTAGTCCGTGTCGACTTCGGCTCTGATATCTGCTTCGATTACTGGAACGTTTTGGAAGCGGCTGAAGGTAATGTATTCTGGCGGGTTACGGGGCTGCTTTCTCACCTGTCATATCAAGTCTAACAGTTTGACCCATAGGGGATATCGTTGTCTCGAAGCAGCTCCGCTTGGAAGCTTTGTCGAATCAATCCTACTCCGATCCGGAAACCCTCAAGTGGCTTAAGGACCACACCGTGTCGTGCAAAGCGCATGACCATTCCTTTCCGAAAAGCGATTATCTCCCCGACAGACTTATCGATGTCCAGGACGGGGCCGTGCGCCTGGTGCCTCGAGAGTCTCTAGATTCCTCGGCACCAAAGGACTGCCTTGGATATGCTGCACTTAGCCATTGCTGGGGCTCTCCAGCGGATGCCCAGTTCCAGCTTACATCTACGCGGTCCTCGCTTGCGCAGCGATTGGAAGGTATCAGTCTCCAGGAGCTAGAGGCTGTTCCCATCCTGCGAGATGCCATCGAAATCACAAGAGCCTTATCCATACCCTATCTTTGGGTCGACTGCCTATGCATCCTGCAAGACGACATTTCCGATTGGGAGCAGCATTGCGCTCGAATGGACCAGGTCTACAGCAATGCCAAGGTCACGCTTGCAGCGGCAGCTTCAAGATCCTGCCGAGAAGGGTTCTTGCAGAAGAAGGGCCAAATTACGTTACTCCCTTTTCGATCTCGCATCGAGTCGACCACGTTAGGGTATATAAGAGCGCAGTTCAAGTTCATTTTCACGGGGAAGGTTGGTACAGCAGTTGACAACTACGTCGACTTTGCCCAAACTCCCCTTTCACAGAGGGGGTGGGCGGTCCAAGAAAGGGTACTATCTGCTCGTCAGATAGTTTTCGGTCCATGTAACGTACACTTCATGTGCCCTGAGTTCAGACACTCGAGGGATGCAAAGCTGGTCCCTGTTTGTTATACTCCGGCCATCAGCGACGTCACCAAGTTGCCCATTGAGGAGGTGCATGGCCTTTGGACCGCCGTCCTGAGAGAATTTCGGGGTATCACCGGAGCGTCGTTCACCAATCCTACCGACTTGCTTCCGGCAATGGCTGGCCTGGCTGCGATTTTTTCGAGGCGGCTTGGCGATCAGTACTGTGCGGGTCATTGGAAGCAGGATCTTCCCATCGATCTGATGTGGACCTCTTCGAATTCTGTTCCAATTTCCAAGTCGGCACACCTTCGACGCATTCGTTCCCCCGATCCCTTCCTAGTCCCTTCATGGAGCAGACTTTGCCATGACTACACCGACGACCTGCGGTCGTACTCTGGCCGTCGATTTCTCACCCGCCGGTCGGAAGTGGTGAGCATTGACTCGCAGATCAGTCCTGTCCGAGACAGCGAGCTAGGAGCAATAAGTGGCGCCACGCTTAAAATTGAAGCCCACGTTATGAGCTTATTACTCACACCTAATTTGCGATTCGCTTCAGCCGAGAGCAACCGCGGCCAAGTCTGCGGCATTGGGGCCAGTGTTCAAGAAAAGCCGGAGCAGAAGTGGCGCGTAAAACTACAACAACCCGACGGGGCGATATGCCAATGTATAGTTCATCTCGACTATAATATTATGAGAACAGATGTCCATTTAGACTCTTTCGACTGGAAGTGGATTCTACTGGGAAGCTGCACGCTACCTGAGCCGGAAAACCCTAGCATCGCCTTCCAGAAGCAGCCTGGAAAGAAGGAAGAGAGACATCCCTATGGACTCCTAGCTAAACGAGTCGGACAGGATAGAGACGATTGGTATCGTATTGGGACTTTTGTTCCCGATGACCGGTTTGAGCCGGTCTGTGGTCATTCCTCATTATCATTGGACACTTTTACGAAAGCTAGCGTGGTTGAGAAGATCGCTCTTATCTAATCCCCGGACGTGTCTTTAGCACGCTGATTTACCATAACCTGCATAGCCTTTCAATAGTTCAATAGTTTTGCTCTCATTTATGTACTTCTTTGGTGGTAACTATGAACAAAAATAAAACTAAGGGCTAGCTTGTACCTATAGGCCAAATATGACAAGCCGGGTAGACAGTGTCATGAAACTAGGCGAAACTAGCACCCACAATCCAGGTAACGTCGTCGTTAAATGAGGAGGTAGTGTCCCAAGCCTTAGGACCTCCGTTGCCAGCAGCGTAGCCCACGGCATTGTAGTGGCGGAAGTAGTGGGCCGGGTAGTTCCAAGATCGAATCGTGCTGCCCTGGCCGGTGACGCCAGCCTGCGTGCACCACGTCGCATCTTCCGAAAACTGCTTAGAGCCGTCATTCTTGTCAACCCAGAGCTGGTAGTTCGAGTGACGGATGAAGCTGCCGGGAGTATCCTTGGACTCGAACGAGAAGCAATCGCTGTTGCCGAGGCCGGTGCGAACGGTCCAGCTAGCCTGCTGCCTGAGAGAAAGGCTATCGGACGACGTGACGACCTGAGTGTTGACTGTGTTGCTGGTATGGGCGAGGTAACGTGTCGTGCAGCAGGCGGTCGTAACCTTGAACGAGATGGAAGAACCAACGGTAAGCGCCGGGCCGCTGTTTCGGGCAGCCGGGGCGTAGTTCTGGGCCACGATATTGGCCTGGACTGCGTTCTCCGTGGCGTCAGACGGATACCCCGTAGTCATCACACCTTCGTAGAAGGTACCCTGCGACGAATCGCTGTTATCACCACCAATACCGAGGATAATGGAACCTTCCTTCCTCATAGGGTTGTATCTGTCCGTGCCTGGGTAAGGGCGCTGGCCGCTGAAGTAGGTCGACAGCGCGCCAGACTTAGCATCACCTCCGCGGACTGCCCACTGGTTGCCAGAGTTGCCCTTGACAATGGCAGTGACGAACCGAGAGGTAATTGAGGGAACGTTTTGGTACTTGGTGTGGCCATCGGTACCAACGTAGAGGCCGTTCTCGAGATCGGCTAGAATCCAAGGGCCATTGCCGGCGCCAGTATCGAAGCCGGTACCCAAGCCAAAGTAGATGGCCTCCATATGGCTATCACCAGTATCATCGCTGCTAACCTCGGCGTTGCCGTAGTCGAAGCAGCAGCCGCCGTTGTAGTGGGTCCCGTCGAAGACCGCATACATTCCCTCGGCCGCATCCCCTACGGCGGTGCCATTGGCAGCGTTGTTGCGGTAGCCCGTGCCGGGTGAGACAAAGACGCCATATGCTTTTTTACCGTTCAGCGTGACGGGCGCACCAAGTGCACCGGCAAGATCATCGCCGTTTGTCTCCACACGGGGGTCAGCCCCACCGCCAGGAGCGCGGGTGAGGTGGTTATTACGACCAGATTGATCGTAAATTATGGAAATAAGACATGTAGTGCCGGTGCAGAAACTGTCTTGGGTGGCGGGGTTCGCGACACCGCCAGCCGACAGCGGCCGGACATCAGTGGTGGCACTGTCAGATCCGCGCTTGACTTGGTAAAGCGGGCCACTATATGCGTCGTACAGAGCACGAGTGGTGCTGTGTGCGGCAACACAGGGTGTACCCCCGGAGGCGTAGAGGTCGCAGGGAGCTGCGTGAACAAGGGTGCCCGTGGCAGCAAAGCCCAGGGCAAGCCGTTTGCGTATAGAGAGCATGTCTAGATAGATCTGCCGAGACACCGCGGGTGGGAAGGAACGATTGAGTGCAGACGACTAGGAGTTGGTTGAACCTAATCCTGAAAGTTCTACGATAATGCTTTTCAACCCCATTGTCTCTCTATCCTTATACTCAATTCACATGATGCTTTACCACTGCTACCTTCCCTCCCTTTGCCACGGGGGTCAGCTTCCTACATCCTACTGTGGTACTGAATATGCCGATCGTTTTCGTATTCCGAAAAGTACAAACAAAAGCCGGTCTAACTGTTAGCGTGCTACGGGGATCCAAGGCGACACGGGCCACATCTTCACCCCTAAGGTAAGCTTCTCTCCATTTCTATCAGGGGTAAAGCGAGGGCAGCATTGATTGGCTGACTCTACAAAATTTCTCTCAAAGACATTGGAGATCTCTCTATATGATCCTCTTTTTTCTGTTCCCCGCGTGCCGCCTCTAGATTCCGCTCTACTATTGACCCATGCACTACCCCTGCCAAGCCCCGGCTCCAGATTCATGCCTGTGCCGTATAGTACCGGCCTAGCAGTCCATTCAGCCCGGCGTTGTATATTCCGTACAGTGAAAGAACAAAAGGATCGGCAGGTTCATGCAAGACTTTTGTCCAGCTCACGGTAGTTTATTAATAATGCTACCCAGCCACTTGTGCCATCCCCGCGCTGATGCCTAGTCCAATCACGCTAGTGCTAAATCCGACATCACAGGATACCATCAGCAAAATTTCGCATTGTGCGGTGGGAGTCTATTGGTTCCTTTATTGGAACCAGGCAAGTCCCGTGGCTTGTGAAGGAATGGGGTAGCAATGCCACCGTAGCAAAGAGAGGTGGCCAGCGAGCTAAGCGTCGGCCCGAACGAAGGGAACGTGTCTACCATAGTAGTTGCCCAAAATGGTCAAAACAATCACGCCATAGAGCAACGATCCCGAGGATACGATGAAATTATTATTTAAAGGGTTAATTCCCGCTCTGAATAATGAACCCCCTTGATTGGTTATAGTCGTAACTGTGCACCCGCCTCATTCCACTCTGCACCCGAAATCTTACATTAAAGTGAATACAAGACGTGCCATCCGTAATTGAGAGATACTTTCTGGAGCTATATCAATATATGGGTCTAGAATCCTGAATACTGGGACTGGAGATTATACTCGTAACCTTTCTTTTAGAGCTCGGAACGAGATAAGCCTAGCAGCCCTTTTTAACCCGAGCACCGTAACCCTAGCGCAACTCTAAAACTACTAAAAAAAATATGGCCGAGAATCGTGCGCTATTTAGCCCCTTCAATCTCTCGAGCGCCAATCTTGCACTCCTTGCCATTGCGCGGCCGCTATCGTGGCCCACGCCTAGTCCACAAGAGTAGGAACAGGACGTCTCGACGAGGGCCGATTAGAAGCTGGAAGGCAGCTGCGGGCGCCTTCGAGTGATGAGTGCCTAAACTTTAAAGTTCTGTGAACTCACTTGCAAAGAGCAAGAGCTGCGTGGTGGCGAAATTGCAACCCCCAGCGAGGCTGCGGCGAGGCTGCGGCGACGCGATGAGCAAACACCAATGGAAAACACCAAAATGCTCATGGTAGAAAGGAATTGGAGATGTAGAAACACAAATGCCAAGCATGATAGAAAGGTTAGCTACCATCAAGGACTAAAAGTGCGTTTGTTCGGGGGACGCTGCAGACCTTGTGTTAACCCGTCATTATACGAGGGGGGCAGGACCAAGCCACGCGCGTTCGCCGCAACTTCTTGGTGGATGGATGCCACTCCAAACACAATACCTGCCATTAGCCCCAGTCTACCTTCTAGCACCGTGATTCCGTCCAAGCACACTCCAGCCCAGGTCGTGACCATGCTGATGAGGATCACATTGCCACACATGTTGACACTGCCCAGACCCCACAGTGATATCTTCGACGGTGTGGGTGAGGATGAGCCACTCGACGCTCGTGGCCACCACTCCCGCCACCCAAGTCACTGTGAAGCGATCGGTGAACTACAGTTAGGTGAGAGTGAGGTTGTAGTTCTTCACTCTCATAGGGAACATAGCCAAGTAACACGCATGATATCCCGAGCAGTTTCCTCAAGCTCGTGTACCTCTCCGCACACACAGGAATGGCCACTTCCCGTAGTCTTGATGGCTACTGCAACATTTGGGTCCTAAAGAACGTCATGCCGTTTCCCCAAAACAATTATATGTTGACGCAAATATCGCAGCACTGCCAAGGCTCAGGGTAGTTGCATGTATACAGCTCCCAGAAGCTCTGCCAAGGTGGCACGGACCAGCCGTGTGAGACTTGGTATAATTAGGCCTAATTCCGCAGGTCTGTATCACCTGGTGCAAAATCTTTGACGCCCCTAATTACGGGTCACCATGGCGTCCGGGTTACCAGACTGTCAGCATGAAGATCGATCTCGTGAAGGCAAATGTCTCTTTGCTGAACTCAACCTACAAACAAGGTACCATCTCCACTGTCAGCCAATGCTCAACCAACCCCAATTCTACCTACCACCAGGCGGGATGCACCAAAGACCAGCTCAGTCCAAAATAAATTGCGAGTAAGGAAATGTATTCGTGGTATTAGTCAAGAGTATGTAACTGTCTGCCAATACCATCTAACGGTCTTCCATGCTCAGCTATCAAGCCCTAGCCCCACAGATGCACTCTCGCGCCAAGAATAAAGGAAGATGCCTAAAGGGGAATCTTTAATTCCTAAATATTAATATGGCTGTCGTGTGACGTGATGCTTTTAGCGGGACAACGATACTATTTACCTGGGTGTACTTTGGTGAGCTTACGCCAAGTCGTGGTTCGTCCCGTAGTTGGCATGATTGCCTCCCTAGGCACCTAAGGCGTGCATTTTCGGTTATAAAGCTTATTGAGTGAGGCCGGCTGTTACAGCCTTACACTTTGAGCCTGCTAACGATGAAACCATGCAGTTTGGCGCTAAGTTCCTGCCCCCGTGTTTGATCGCTGTCGTGCATCAGCCACGATTCCAGCTCAGGACTTGTGTCGGGCTAAGTCCCCTACGAACTCACGCAGCCTTCAACATTCGCATTTGCCAGTTATAGGTAAGAAAACTGACTCATGAAATGACGACTTTCGTCTTCTTCCTTTAGTTGTTTCTTGGTGCTGGTACGCCGGTGGAAACTTTACTGGTGCCTCAAATTGGCACCCCTTAATGGATTAAGAAATCTGCTATCGACTTTCGAGGGGTAAATATACCATGGATTATAGGAAGGAGGATGGTTTCATCGAACTCGTCGATGGCCTCCCTGCCGTGCAGACCTCGATAATTAGCGACAGCATAGTATCCGAGAAGAAGATCTCATTTTCTCAAGCTGTTCGCTGTTGGCCTCGGATAACCATCTATTCCGTTGCGCTTACCTCGGCGATTATCCTCGGAGGCTTCGACATCAGTATCATCTCCTCTGTCGCTTCGTTACCGCAATTTCAGTAAGTTCCTGCTACTGTCTGCCGATGGAAGGTGCTTACCCAACTGGGTCACAGGAAGGTTTACGGTGAAAGTTTCGAGGATACATATATCATTCCTGCCCTGTGGCTTGCTCTCTGGAATGCGGCAGTCCCCGCTGGTGCTATTGCCGGCTCCATTGGCGGCGGCGTCACGCAGGACATGTTTGGACGTCGTCTATCCATCGCCATTGCCAGCATCCTCTCAGCCGCTTGTGTGGGAGTGGCCTACGTCTCTGATGTTTCAGACGATATCAATGTTCGTCGATCGGTTTTTCTCGTCGCTAAGGCATTTCAAGGGTTTGGAAACGGCATGCTCCTGTGCACAACTCAGACGTATCTGTCGGAAAACCTGCCTTCGGCTCTTCGAGGCCCAGGACTTGCACTATTCCCGATCTTTACTCTCATCGGACAGCTTATTGGCTCCATCATTGTCCAAGTCACGTTCGGCATGCCCGGTACATCATCTTACAGGACGTGTTTCGCCTCCCAGTGGCCGTTCACCGCTCTCCCTCTAATCGTGTCGGTTTTGCTTCCCGAAAGTCCCCCGTGGCTCATTAGGATGAAGAAACTAGACGCGGCGCGTACGGCGTATAGCCGCCTAGATACGAGGGCCGATCCTGTCAGATCAGCAGCATTTGAAGCGCTGAAGCACGTCATCGAGATAGAACAAGAGACATCGGCGAAAGAAAAGGTCACGTACTCGCAGTGTTTTGGTGGAACTGATAGACGACGGACGGTGATTGCGATGTTTGCCAGTCTATCGCCAACCCTCTTCGGACTACCACTTTACGCTCAGGCTAGCTATTACTTGCAAACGCTCGGCATGGACGCCGGGCCCAGTCTTGCTTTCGTTATCGTTGGTGCCGTGCTTGGGTTTGTCTCGACCCTCGGCAGCTTCTGGACCTTGACGAGATTTGGAAGAAGAGCGCTTATTCTCTCGTCGTTGTCTATCGCGACTGTGCTCTGGCTTTCAGTCGGCATTGCGGGCTGTTTCAGTAGCCTCGGGGCTATATGGTATGAGCAGCAAGTCGTATTGCATGACCATTCCTCAACTAACCGCGCAATCACACAGGTACATTGCAATTTGCATGATGATAATTCTCTTGATCATTGGCCTGGGAGCCTGGCCGGCTTCATACGCAGTTGCCGCGGAGACGTCGTCATTGCGCTTGCGCGCGAAAACTCAAGGTGTAGCAGGTTCTACAGCTAACCTTACGACTGGACTCTTTAGCATTGCCCTGCCATATCTGTACAATCCGGACCAGGGGAGACTTGGGGGTAGAGTTGGGTTTGTGTTTGCCTTCTTTACTGCTGGGGCGGTCCTGGTCATGTGGGCAATAATTCCTGAGCTAAAGGATCGGAGCGCTGCCGAGATTGACGAAATGTTTGAGATGGGTTTGCCTACAAGGAGCTTCAAGCATGCGAGAAGCCAGGCAGCACGGAAACATTAGTTTTAATATAGTTGCAGGTCAGCCCTATATTTTTATGTATAACTAGCACGCTTGGTTCACGATGAAAGTCTAGGCATCACTTACCATCCTTGAGGACATCGCTTATTGTGAGCTCAAGGTCTCAAGTACAAGTCGAACCTCAGTCAATACTGGGAAAGCGTAGCTAAATGCAAATTTGGAATTATTCGAGTTGCCCTGCGGCATCTTATTTTTTGCATTTATTACCCCCTAGTTGTATCCGCCGTGGGAGACTCGCAACATAGAGGAACCGAATCTGAACAAGACACCTCGGCCACCTTAGCTCACATACCCAGCCAGGTGCCCAATAGTAGCATTTTGCCAACCGGCGCGAGGCGCAAATATATGTCTTGGCAGGTTGAACCCGCCACATACGTCTGTGGTAATGCAAACATTCCCCCCACAACAGGTGCCGACAGCGCATACGGCGCCGAGTGGGCAGTCACCACTGTTGCCGCAGGTAGCCAAGCCGGCGCACGGCGTGTTGCCATCAACGCAAAACCCAGTGTGGTCTGCGATTGATGCGCATACGCAGCTTCCCCCCGGCCCGCAAGGACCAAAGGTGGCGCAAGTCTGCCCCAGACAGGAGTTGAACGAACAGGCGCCATTGGTGCATGAGTTTGTTGGACACTAAGTAGGTCAGTCATAGACTTGCCATCGGCAGTATCGTCCCGAAGCGGACGCGTTAGATGAATCGAGTACACTTACGTGTATATCACAGCTCCCGCAGTTGTCCGGGTCTGTCTTTGTATCGACACATTTATCGCCGCAGGCCGTTAGCGAGTCGTCGTTGCACTTGCAGTCGCAATACTCCTGTATGGTCTCGGTATAGTGTCCCGCTGCGTAGTCTCCCGAGACCTTGGAGTAATAAAAGTTTGCGATCTTGATGCAGGTTCCATGAAGAACAGAACCAGCATCGTGGTTTGCGTCGCATGTCTGCGTCATCCTGTTGAGAAACTCGGTGTTGCATCCGGTGAATGTCTCGGAACAGTCCGCTAGACAGACGTCAGCATATTTCCAGGCGTCCTGGGCCAATTCATATCAATGGCCCCTCAAAAGTACCGTAATGTCCAAGACTTACCCCAGCAAACATCGTGAAAGTTGCAGGCGTCGACGAACTCGAAATTGGGAACAAAGTAGCCCCAGAAACCTTCTGGACCGCACCCATTCGATGTTACGGGGACTGGGGGGTTCTTCGTAGTGGCATGCTGTTCCGGAGAGGGACACTTGGAACCGGGTGCCGTCGGGGTCGCTTGTGGCATGATATAAAAGCCTTCGGGCACGGGAATATCCCGAGTCTTGCGCGCCGCCGCGGATGCAGTAGCAACAATTTCCCCGGTAGTCTTTACGACGAATTGGAACCGGATGCCGCCGATGATTCCGGCAGTGGTCAAGCTATCGCACTCGACAGACCAAATTGAAGTGACATACTGGTCACCTGAGCCAACGTACGTCTGCCCGTTGGAACTTAAAGAGTAAGTCAGAGATACATTAAAAACGACTAGAGACTCGCTCTTAGAAATACCTTGACTCAACAAAACCAACTGCTCCAGACTTGAAGACGGCCAAAAACAGTTGTTTCCCGCCGGAGGTTAAGACAACATCGTACACCCTAACATACAGGAGAGTAGTTAGCTAAGGAGCTACGCGGGTGGTGGCGACTGGCCAACGTCAAGCGTACCCTGACGGTGCCCCTGCAGGGTGGGAGAAAGTGAAAGGATCCACTGGAGCCGTCGGGTCGCTCTGCTCAACAGCTTTGCCGTCTTTGTTGATTATGGAGAGGCCATTCGGGTCAAGGAGTTCCTATCATTGTTTAATGAGTTTCCTATCGGCATGCAACGGGGAAGGAGGGATAATTACAAAGGGAGCCCCAGAAGCAGGGTCGAAGACACAGTTGGCATAAGAGCTGGGGATTGCCGGGGTATAACCTGGGCCTGTAGGCACTGTAGAGGTGCTAACAGTAGTAGTTGTTGTCTAGTGCCTCGATTAGTCCTACGTTCGAAAAACTGTCCGTGCGAACGAGGTACCTGGTCTGGCTTTGACACAGTGGTACTGGTGACTCCCCAGCAGGAGCAAGCACTGGCATAACGCGAAGTTCCCGAGCAAGCCGACGCATACGTCGGAACAGTCTTTGAGGTGGGAGCAACCGGCGTGGTGACAGTCACGGTGCTTAAAAGCGTGTCAGAAAATACCTCTCAGTAAAGTTCAGTGGCAAAACCAGGTACGTACGCCGTGTGGCCATACTCAGTGACCACCATGAAGGCTGCGCAGTCGCTCTGAGCAGTCGAAGAAAAGCTAGGCCCGCGACGGGTTCCGGTTACCGCACGGGCGCAATTGTCGTCATTGCAACCATTGGCAGCATTGACAGGCCGCGAGGATGCACCGATAAGTGCAAAGACCAAAGAGTTTTTCATTTTCATGTTGGCTCCTAGATAGGTTCTGTCGAGAAATCGAGAGCAACACAGTCGAAAACGAGGCTCCTGAGAAGACTGCGTCGCTCGACTTGCTGGCAAGAGAGGTTGTCATAGTTTCGACATGCACCGTTTTATAGAGGCTCTGCGACAAGGAAAAGAAAGCAGAAGTGCCCGAAAAGCTGTGGTAGAGAGCTGTGGTAGAGACTATCAGCCTCAAACCGAGGTAGTACCCGTTAGTCAATATTTTTTCACGCCATCCCAATCGGCAGCGGAGCAAGAGCCTCGCTCCGCCTCAGCTGAAAGCACAATTCCGATAACCCACGCCACGCCCTAACGACTTTTGAGACACCTAGGCCGCTTCCAAAGCTTGTGGAGACGATTCAACCTATGCTGAGCTTTGCCAAGATCCGGTAGAGTTACACGCCCCTTAGATCCGGGCGTGCAGGAGCGGCTGTTCCTGAACACATGACGCAGTGGCCAACACAGACTTCAGTACGGCTGAAGTAATGCCTTTCCAGCTCGACAAGGATATCGACAACGAAAACCCGGGCAATGAACAACTCTAAATGAAACTAACTATTTATAGGATCCCGAGGCGAGATTCAATCACGCAGGCTCACTGACCCGCTTTGAGAGAAGTAGCTATAGCAGCAGAGTAGCTCAAATTGTGTCGATGCGTTTCGACATATGGCAGCAATTCGAGGTAAAATTGGGTAGAGAGCAGAGTTGAAGTTGCTCTCAAGATACCGCTCATTGAGATAAATTTTAATATAGTCAATGGATGCACTGGGCGAAGCAGCTCGCTAGATGTTGATACTAGAACCCGACATCGTGTGTGCCCGAGGTAGATATCTGAGGCGTTAGGCGGAATGACTTGTGTTCCGTCTCTTACCTACTCAGACATCTCGTTCAGATCTTCAGGTGTGGAAAATCTCTCGTGTCGAGACTGTATTCCTCGCGCGTGCGACGATGGCTCCCACAGGATCCTCGCTCTTTCTGTGTCACTTTGCCTAACACCCGGCGACTTAGGGTAATGACCCTGAGCTCCTCGTTGCCACCAAGACAAATACATCCCACCAGGAATTATGGTGTACTACGTTGGTAGGTCTACCGGCTCTTTCACTCCAGGTAGCTCCTGTCCAGGAGGTCTTGCCTCTCGTTCTGGCACCTGGCTTTGAGAGTCTCTTCCCTTCTCCTTTTCGGCAAATCTGCTGCGTTTTGACAGAAGGATGCTGCTTTCCAAGTGCCATAAAACATAGAGAATTCCGAATATAATCATCACTCCTAGAAAAATCCAAGTCCAATGCGTATTTTCCCTGCTCAAATACGAGCTTCTCGGCTACCTCGCCGCCCAACTAGCCGATGATGGCTTCTAATGCTGCAATGACTGCTGCCAAGGCAATGTTAACAGTAGGTTCTTGTGGTGGGTGGTCTACGGGCAGAAGGAGTGGACGTTCGGTATGAAAGTTGTTGAACGCGTTCCCCTTTCGGATAGAAGGTTGTAAAATAAAACGACAGAGGAATGCGCCACGACAGAGGTGAACATGGCAGTGCGGACGTCCCAAGTTAAGGGCTTAGCCTTATCTAGTATAACCCCGCGTGGAAGCAATATTCTACCTATCAGGCCGTACGCAGTTTGAATGCAAAAGAAAAATCTCCAATAATCACACCCGCAGTATTTGCACGCTTGAGGTGGTGAAACTGGGTAAACTTAGCTCTGACCTCAGGCTCACCAATGGCAAGCTGCTCCAAGATCTCAGCGACTGCTGCGTAGAGCACCTCCAGATTTCCGTCCTCAATCTTAACGGCAATTCCTATCGCACCCTTGGCTCCCAGTTGTCTAGTATCTTCTCCTGCACGAACAGCGACCCCATAACATCCGTCAGCGCCAACCTTTCCTACGACTCGTCCTCGAAACCCGCGCATTAGCTCCGTGCAGAACCGGTTTTCTCCGCCCACCATCTCTGGATAGCGCGACATGGAGCCAAAAATGCGGGACAGGTGGCGCTGCCTGTCTGGAGGTGATATATCCTCCTTCTCTGAATTGTCGGCCGCCTGTGCAAGTGAGGCGTACATTGAAGCTAGTCCGCGAAGTGGGAGTGCTGGTGCCGGAAGATTGCACCCGTCAATTCCCCATTGGACTTGTGCTGCGTCTAAACCGCTGACAACCTCAAACACAGCCTTGACTTGTTGCTGGATCGGATGACTCGGTAAGTGGTATTCCGCGACATTCGCAGTCGAAAAGAGATGCGCGCCAGCCAGCATCGCCGCGTGTTTGCCGGAGCAGTTGTTGTAAACAGGGCCCGGGGTGAAGTCTCGCCTAATCCATTCGCGGTTCAAGGTCTCAGAGATGGACGGGTGGCCACCACAGCGGAGATCCTGCTCGTTGGCATCGAGTTGCGCCAGCATTGCGCGGCTCCGAGTGATGTGACGCTCCTCAGCGTTGTGCGAAGCGCAAATGAGTGCTAGATCAGCATCGTCGAATGCATACTTGTCGAAGCCGTTGGTTTCGAGCAGTGCCAGTGCTTGGAAAGGCTTGGCCGCCGACCGGATCAACGTGACCCGTGACGGGTTTCCAACGGTGAAGAGTAGCTTCCCCGTTGCATCAATGACAGCACAATGAACCTTGTGCATATTCTCAACGATGCCGCTTCGGTAGCTGGCGACATAGTCGTCGTATGGAGCCTCCGTTATCATGCCTGCAGTCTGCGCAGAGTTGCCCCTGATGATTGTTATGGTTCTTTCGAGTCTATGCCGGTTTCTACAATACAGATTGGATGATGGATTATTTATAAGGAGGCGTAGCATAGAGACCCAACCACGTCCGGGACTTTTGTTATCACCGGGCCGAGCAGAGCGACCCGTGCCGGTCGAGCCGGTCCTAGTACTACACTTTTGTGGGGCCGATATACAACCACGTACAGTCCACGCCGCGGAAAAGTGAAACTGCGGAATTGGTGGGTAATCTCTATAGAGGTAGTGTTATCGATTATGAGACGGCCGGTATGGCTGCATAGACTAGGTACCTATCTAGGCATTCCCAATGGTGCACATTGCATGCCGTATGGTACATTCAGCAACTGTTAAGCGTTGGAGAATTCCGGAGACCAATTGCCAGCTTGTCGCGGGCTTGAGGAAGCAGTTCTGCAAACACTTCTATTGTAGCTGGGTTGGGTCAAGCCGTGGTACAAACCTGATTTGATGCTCGCCGCAGGGCCGACCAATGAATCGAGTTTCTAGGCGTCGGTTTCAGCCGCATGATCAAGGTCTTCCACCGCCCTTGCTTTGAATAGGCTTTGCGGCTCTATACGTTGCATCTAATCTTCAGAGCTCTGCTTCTAGCTGTTAGGAACAAACCTAAAGGGTCGTTTAAGCTGCCAAAATAAGCCATGGAAGAAGCACCATTCGAGGAGTGGCACCAGCTTTGCGATACGTTGAAGATCGAAGGGTCTCAGATTCTACGCCAGCCGCGCCCTCCCAACCCCACGAAAGTAACAAAAGCGGCAAAGACGTATCTACCCGGAGATCCTCGCATACAGCTTACAGGGCCAGATATCGGAAATCACCTCCAGGCCGAGTTCATAACGAAGGATTTAAACTGCCTTGCCCCGCATCTCTGGCTCATGACCACACAAAGTAGTGCCAACATCTCGTCTCTCACCGAGCAAATCGTCCGAGGACGCAGAATCGTAGTTTCCGAAAATCCGGGCCTCCACCTTGTCTGGATCAATGACCGAGTATTTCTCAAGCCCATGCCTAAATACCTCCTGTCTCACGCGTTCTGGAAATACTACCTCTTATCTAACGACTCGCCCATCGCCGCACCGGTGCGACAGAGCCTCCTAGAGGCTGCCCGTGGGTTCGTGAGGTCATACGCGTACCTCATCCGCCACAAATCCGATTTTGCCTTGGCAACGCGCGAAGATATCCAGACACCTTGCCTCCTGCCAAAGGGTATATCCTACGCGGATTTTGTTGTTTTCATCGGCCGGTATCACGATATCGATGACAGCCTAGTTTCGCCCCGGTACCATTTTGGCGAGTTACGCCTCGCCCGGCTCAATCTCTGGTCCCGCGTCTTCCTGTCCAAACCCCGCTATCACAAAGTCGAGTGGGAGTATGCAGACTACTTTTCGAAGTTCTATGCACCGGTCCTCTTCATTTTCGCAGTCTTTTCGCTTCTACTGAGCGCGATGCAAGTCACCCTTGCAGTTCAGACGTTCCTCGCGGAAGACAGTTCGTGGTTTGCATTTGCTCGAGTTTCTCGTGGGTTCTCGATACTTAGCATTCTTTTCGTTCTATGTGTTATTGTTCTGTTTGTCGTTACATTTGCCCTATCGGCTTTGAGAGAGGTGATCTACGCTGCCAAAGATTGGGTGGCACGCGCCTCTGGGGAGCCTGGGCTTCGAGATCAGCAAAACCAAAGCTATCCTTTTGCTTAAAAGAGCCTAGCCGGCGCCTAGAAGAGTACTTAGAAATGAAGCTTGAGGATTACCGTCGGAAATAGCCAGACAGTATATGCGAAATTAAAGTCTTCATTTGATCATGGTTCATGTCTTAGCTGAAATATCAATGTTATCCCATTCCACTCCACTAGCCTCTTTACCGGTCCTCGCTTTCTGATGCTACTTGGCAGAACAAACTTCAGCCGTCTCGAACTGGGGGCTTAGACTCGACTTACGCCCTGTCATTGGTTCCCGCCGGGCCTCTCCGATAGTGGACATGGACAGGTTTGAAACATCTTTAAGTTCGAGATATCCCCTTGCAGAAGTCATAGTACCTACCTCAGTGTCCTTTGACCCGCGCGTCTTAAAGATGCTCTGATCCGTACTAGTTGCTACAGTTACACCAGATCAAAGCGAAATCGATATTGCCTAGAGGCCCTGCATGGCTGTTTTCCGCAGTCTCTTGCTACAAGGAGCATTTGGGCTGATTTCGGGATCTCTTGTGGCTTGCGACCCATCAGTTCTCGCACCAATGGCTTGAGCATAGGAATAAATGCGCATATCAATCCAAGACTATACTCTAGGATCGTCCAAATGGCGAAGGACAACGAGTCTCACTAGGCGTACTTCGGGTTCACGAACCGCAAAGCCACGGCCATACGCGCAAGTGAGGCGCAGGCAACGAAGAAACTGAGACTCAGGACGAAGGCGAGGCTGCTCTTCTAGATCGTAGCGAGATGCATTTCAATGATGTAGGGGAGCACAAGGCAGATCATCCAAACGTCGACCGTAGTGTGGAGGATTGATGAGGCCGTCATGATAGGATAGTACGTCAGGTACCGACCGACCCTGATGTCGAACTACTAGCCCCCGTTGACGGAGTTACGAACGTAGGACGTGCGGATAAAAAGCATTAGGCCATATCTAGAGACCACGACCATGGTGACAATGGTCAAACCCTGAGGTAGGGCAACGTAAGGACCCGGCGGTAGAAGAACAGGATACTCATATTTTGAGGACAAAGCATGTCTGGTACCAACCGATGATAGTGTAAGAGACTCGGATACCGATGGTTCCCAACTTGACTGGAATGTTGCTGTATCCATCCGCACACTGTTTCCATACCGACCAAGGTGATCATCCCATCCTTGTTTCTTGACCAGGAGGCTCGAGTATAGACGTCCGATGACAATGATGCTCGCAAAGACTGGCGGCAGTATGATCCCGACTAGGATATCTTTTCCGTCATTGTATCCGATCGTGGCACTCACCAAGCCACGAGAATCAACTCATGAGTGAATTTCTTTTATGGTTACTATAACTATATATATATATATATACATCTTAGCGACAGACTGGTGGCAGGTGACAGCAGGCCTACATAATCGTTCTAACTCATTGCCCTAATGCCCATTTTGCAGCTTGCTCGGCATGCAGAGCAGCAGGCTCGATGACAAGGATGTCTTCGCCTAGGTCCTCCTGCTTGATGACAAAGCCTAAATCGGTACTCCCAAGCAAGACAGCCTGCGCACCGCGCTGGACCAGGGCTCTAGCTTGGCTGATAAACATGGCCTTGGTAGTGTCCGTCACGGCTGTTTGCCCCTTGGCAACCTCCTCGACGACACCTCGATTAACCTCTGCAATATCAGCTTCGGTCTCTGGCACGAGGACGGTGAACCCATGCTCGGCGCTCTGCAGACGTCCAATAAAGAAATCCGGGTCCTCATCCACCATCGTGACCTTGGGCGCAATTAGACCGAGGCGCTTGATATTTGGATGCTCTGCCTTGAGATACGCAGAGAGGTAATCCGCGATATGGAGAAGCGGCACGCCAGACGGTTCCAGGGCCGCAGAAAGCTGCCTAGAGACTTTATGCGCGAGGATGGCACACACAACCACGCCGTCGATTCTGGGCGCTCCACCACCCGCGCCAGGAGCTGTGCCTGATTCTCGTGGTTTGGTGAGTGCGACGATCGGATCTGTGTATACGCCAGCAAATTCTGACCAGCGCCCAGAGGAAGCGTGTTGGATCATGTCCTCGAGATCTGCACTGTAGAGGTATAGAGGCGCCGCGCGACGACCGCCGAGCTGAGTGCGAACGACGCGGTTGATAATGTTGTAATAAAGGACCGTAACGTCCGGGGTCATGCCCCCGAGTAGTAAGAGTGTTTTCATTGTCATGTTTGTGTATGACTGTACCGATGGCTCCAAGCGAATTCGTCGAAGCTATGGTTGAACTCAGGTGCCTCACTTCGAGTCACACCAAGACGAATTTCGCAGATAACGCTCTAGTCAGATCCACAATTGAAGCGGAGACAGGTGAAGGGCGCACATGACATCGACGTTTAAGCGGCCGCCCCTAATGATAGCTCAGCCCCGCCTTCTAGGGCGCGTCAGGCGTATAAAGCGTATTTCCCATCAAAAGCTATATTGTATTAATGTTATTCTACACGTCCTAACTAGGAGATCTAAACGGGTTTCCAGCCAACGCATGTAGTATATCTGCTTAGACCTTCCAGCACCATCCCGAGGATACCATATCATACAAGAACTGTTTCCTGCTGCTGGAGCGCATGTTCAGTTCACCTTAGCGCGTTTGCTCCTTCGCGAAGTCAGAGCCTCCCCTGAGTCCAAATCCTCCTGCTCTCTCTTACTAGAAGAGCTTTGCATAACAAGTTCCTTGGCCGGCTCTTCTGATTTTCCCGCCGACCCACTCCGACCAACTGCAGAACTTCCCAAAGGCACACCGAGTTGTTCTCTTCTCTTGAAGAAACCAGAGGCAAGGTGGTATACGGCATGGCCCTGTCCGCACTTTGACCCACGTCCCTTCATAAATTTCGTCATTTGCTGACGTGTAGTGTTGCCCAAAGTGAGGCGGAGCAACTCAATTGACCATCCGCTAGTCTCCGCCTGACGCTTGATCATGGCGCGCACCTGGTCGCAATTCCAGTCGGCTCGGTACTGTTCGAAGTCCAGGGCACACTCCTCTGGTGTTGGGTCCTCGCCAGGGAAGATGACAGAGCGAGGAAACGGCCCTGTCATGCGAACCAGTCGGGCGGCGCCCGGAAGGGGGGACAAATCAATTTCGTCGTCGATATCATCCACTGCGTAGTGCTGCTGGACAAGCAATTTTGCCTCGCGGGCCGGCTTGACAGATTCCATGATCTGGTACCCCCAGAGATCCTTCTTTGCTTCCTTAAGCTCGACTTCAAGCCTTTCTTTGGCAATCATGGCCGAGTAACCTGCAATATCATCATCGCTGAGGTCGGGGAATACCGCCCTGCGAGCGGCCTCGCGCTTGTCCTCAGGCAGCTGCGTGTCGATATAGTCCATCAAGCGATCCCGAACATAGTGGTTTGGCACATCTTCAAACTCGTGATCCCGTCCCAATCTACCTCCGTGAACTTTGGATGACGCGAAGGAGAATGAGCAAGACACCTTCCCACCCGCAGAAGCGTCCGACCAGGTAATCTGAATGAGAACGCCATGGGCCTGGGTGCGATTTAGATTTCCCGCACGCCGGAGATCTTCGATGAGCTCACGATTTGACTTGACTGACCCGGAGGGCTGCATTGAGACAATAGTTAGCATTCTATCCTGGAGCCACGTGTTTCTTGGGAGTATATTGGGCAATTACCAGGCGCGAGGCGGAAAAGATAGTCGACGGGTCCTTATTATAGTCGGGTCGAAACTTTTCATCTATAGAGCGTGGAGCCATGCTCATTTGCAGTGCTGCGAGGTCTCCTAGTCAAGGGAAACCGCTGGATACAGACAATGGTTCATGGTGACATGTTGGGGCAACGCGTCGCGTAGAGCCCTTGCTTGCCCTGCGCATCTGCTCACGTAAGCTATAGACCCTTGTCGTGGGGCGGTCAGAATCCCTGCTTGGCGGAGAGGAACTCCGCACCCTCCACAGGTGTGCCGTAACACAGGCCGAACGAGTCTCGCCTACCAAGTATGCCGAAGTAGCGTTGGGTTTTTGGAACTATTCTAGTCACTGGGGATGATGGGAAATGAGGGCCGTCACGAGATGACTCTGAGATAAACCACATGTTCCGCCGGTGCTTGGCACAATTGAAGCCAAGACTGGCGAATACGAGGGAGGATTTAATCGAGGCTCCCAGCGCCCGATGTTTGACCATATCGTCCATTTGGGCCAAAAAAGCCCCCCCCCCCCCCCCCCCCCGAGGCCCTGGTGTCTTGGAAGCGTGACAGAAGCTCGAGATCCCATTATCCCGCTCGGCCCTATAAGTGGGGCCTTGAGCCTGTCCTTGTCGCATCAATATAGCCCTCACCAAGCCACTCGGCTGAAGATTGCGAACAGAAGGCGCAGGAGACGATCAAGGTAAATAAGGATAACCCCATGACATTTCGGTCCATTTTATTGGATTCCTTGGTGTCGGATTCTCTGTTCCACGACATATGTCTGTCCCCGCAGCTCTTTGCCGACGTTTCTCGCGTGCCTCTTGGCTTTTGGAAGCCAACACAAGTTTGGGGAAGGTCACGTACCTCCCTCGCCATAGTTGATACTACATGAAAGGTTACCAGTTTTTTGGGACTTGGATCTGTTCTCGTGGCATCGGAACTTAACCAGGGGAGGGTCAGCTGTTTCCGCGGAGTTCGATACGGTAAGCCTGGGCAACTAGATATGCCCGACGGCAAGCACAGTAGAGGCAGCTATGTTTCACCTAGATACTGTCTCCTGCCCGTCATAGTAAGCTAGATCTACTATTTCCCAATGAATGGCGAAATCTAGCCCCTTCAACTAATCTGGCCGAAGGATATTATATTATGGAGAGACTTTCTTCCATTTATCTTGATACAAGAGACTCGTAAGACCGTGTTGGGCAAATAGATAGTTCTATTGCCGAGTAGCCGAGAACAGTTCTATTAGAGTAATCCTTTATAAGATTAATATATGGATAATATTAAAGCTATACTATAATTAGTGTAAGTAAATAACTACTAAGTATAACTATACTAAAAATTTAACATAATTAAATACCTAGTATTTCATTAACTATACCTATAAAGTGTAAAAATAAGTAAAAGAATATCTAGTTATATTAGATGATAGGGTTATAATGATGCTTGATCTAATATAAAGGATCTGAAGCTCTAACAAGCTCTGATTAAACCACAGCTAATCTAGTGTAGAGAGTTATATAATTAGCTGAGGGCTCTTTAGGGGCTTGTTTAAGTAGTTAACTTAGCTTATAGAAAACATATCTGTTGGTTCAATACTAGGATCCCATTCCTGGGGTAAAACAAAGGGCTAAAACTGGTTCATACTGTTGGTCTGGTCTTCTCTGTGTATCTGGTGGAAAGCAGTCTAGGAGCTCCAGAGAGCTCTTAAATAGCTTCCATCTTGATCACGTGGTTGCTCCCCACGTGGCTCCCATGGAGCTTCCAGCTTCCATATCCACAGCGAGCGAGCGCTGCGAATCTACTGTTCCAACACTGGCTCTTTTTCTCTTTCGCTGCGCTCGCTCGAGCGGTCATCAGCTGCTTGCCAGTGCTGGCTTTCCCACTCTATATATGCTCTTCCGAGCTCTCCGGTGGTCAATCTAGGTAAAAATGCATGCAGAT
>MU270015.1:2679677-2691587 GCA_021432635.1 Thozetella sp. PMI_491
AATTTTCTACGAGCTCTACTACAGCTCGTCGGGAAATTACTGATAGGGTTAACTAGGGACTAGTAGAGTAGTCTATAATATATAAAAAACACAGTAAAAAAGTTTAAAAGATCAGCCTAGATCTTATATAATAATAGTAAGGAACTTGCCTAGTGCGCTAGAAAAGGTTAAGATAGTTATATAAAAATAGTTAGGCAGGTTAAGGGTAGCTACTTAGTTAATAGGCTTAGAGGGGCCTAGTATACTATAGGATCTTATAAGTATATCAGGCCTGTTAATAGTAGGTATAACCATAGTAAAGTCAGGAGTAAAGGCAGGCGGGGTAGATTAGGCTTTTATACTTTAGTCTTATACTAGGGCTTTTACTATATTAGTATCTATACCCTTATAGATAATAATAGTATTATAACTTATAAATATCTCTATATTATTACTATAGTATAGCAGCTAAAAGGTTATTATTTAAGACTAATAAGAGCAGCACTATTTAACTTTATACTACTAGATATACCTATAGGGTAAACACTAGCTCCTATAATAAGTAATAGAGAAATCTAAGCTATGCTAATAGTTAATAGATATATATAACAAGTAAGTGTTTATAATATATAGCTAGGTAAAATATATAATTCTATTAATCTTATAGTATTAACTAGCTAATAATAGGAAAAGCTAGGCTATACTAGTAGCTAGACATATAATAAGTAGTATTTATACTTTATAACACCTATCTCTAACTATATAAGAGATATAGCTCTATTTATCTTATAATACCTATTAGTAAATAGGAAAACTAAGGTTATATTAGTAGTCTAATATATATATAAGAGCTAGGGTTTTATAATTCTTATAATATAAGCTAAGATTAATAGATAAGGGATATAACTTTATCTATCCTATAGTACTAACTAGTAGATTAACTATAATAAACAGCTACCTATATACCCCCCTCTTTTAATTCTATAAAGGTTATAATAAACCAATAGCTATAATAGCTAATATAAAATCTATTTATACTATCTGCTATATATTATATACTTAATATATAATCCTCTCTATATCTGCCTTACTCTATCTTTATATACTTAGTATTACCTATAACCTTAGTATCTTCTTATATTATAAAGTCTATAATATATATCAGGTATAAAATATTTATCTTAAAAGCCTTTATCCCCTAGATAATACGATTTATATCCTTTTATTATTAGACTAATATCTATAGATTAATAAAGGCTATACCTATATTATTATTAGTTTCTTATATATTATTAACTAAGACATTCTCTAAAGACTACTATATTATTATTATAATAGCTATTATATAAACTCTAATAACTTATCTTGTTATTAATATTATTATTATTATCATCTTAAAACAACTATTAGATAATATCTAATAAAGTGCTATAATTCTTAATAAGTAGCTTAATATTACTAGTAATAATATCTATAAGGTTAAACTTATCTAGATAAACACACTTATTATTAGAATTATTATCTACTATAAACTCTCTTGACTTTTAGCCCTAGGTTAGGATAGTAAAGCCTTAGATAGGTATAATAAGTTTATCCTTTTTATTGTCTTTATAGTTCTAGGTATATATCTTTATTATATTAAAGAGGGCTAAGTACTAGTTAAGGCTAAATTAGCTATAGTTAATACTAGTTATAGTATAATACTTTACTAAGCTACCTAGGTAATCCCTAATAATATAAAGGTTATCCTTATCTATTGTGTTTAATATAGTAATAACAGCTACTAATAAGCTTAGATAAGTATTAATCTAATATATATACTTCTTAAAAAACTTAGTAATATACTTAAGTAGGGATATAACCCAGATATAATAGTTAAAAAAAAGGGATATAAGCAACTATAAGATCTTATAGCTTAGTATATACTAAAGTACTAAGTGTATTATATAAGTAGAGAGGCACACCTTTAAAACTAGCTACTCTATTATCTTTAGGTTTATCTTATATAATATAATATTATAATATATAAAGCAAATATATAAGATTATCTATTATACCTTTTTATATTATCTAATATATTTAAGTTTATTAAACGTCTAGAAAATTATTAACTAGTTCTATATATATTATAAGATTAGACTATATAAACACACCTAGTATAAGTTTAAGCCTATTATAAATAGGTTTATATTAAGTATTAATATATCTACCTCTAAGTACTAGTTATTAAACTTATTTACTATTACTTATCTCTTTAAGGATAAGTATATTATATAAATACTTAGAACTATTAGTAAGGCCTTAATAAATATAATATAAAGGATTTTATACTATAGTTAGCTTATTCTTAGATAATTCTATAGAGATTCTTATAGATTTTTTATCTATAGTAGCTACTATTAAATACTTACTACTAGATCTAAGGGTTAGTAATAACTACTAGGCTTTATTTCTTATCCTTTTTATTATATATAACCTAGTTAATAGTTTAGGTTATAATAAGCGATTAATCTATAGTAAAATATACTATAGTAGTATAGTTAACAGCAGATAGGATAGTATAGTAATCCTTATAGGTAGTAGTATAAATATAGCTTAAGCTATTATTAATATAGTTCTTAATAATATAGTTAGTATATTAGGCCCTAATAACAGGTAATAAGCTATCCTTATTAAAGATAGCCTTCTTACCCTATAACATAGTAATAGGCAGCTAGTTAATAGTATCAACACCTAAGGTAAGAGCGTTATAACTATTAGCCTAAGCTTTTAGGGATAGTATTATAATAGCCTCTTCTAATATAGTATCGTCTTATTTTAGGATAATATAATTATAATAGTCTATTAACAATATTTATAATATATATACTAAAGCTATATCTAGTGCAGTACAGCCTAATTACTTCTTAGCTTTATTCTCTATAGATACTTATAATAAGGTTGTCTAGACAGGTATATATTATATACTTAAAAGCCCTTTTAATAAAGGTATTACTTTTATAAGGCTATTAATAGTATAGGTAATTATCTTACCTATTTTTCCCTAGTAGCTAAGCAGCTCTATCTTATACTTTATAGGTATTATAACTTCCCTAGGAAATACTATAGTATTATCTAGAAAGATAATAAGCTTGTCTAGGTTATACTTAATCATAATTATATTATAAATATTATAATAGGCACTAGATAAAGTATTGCTTAACTTATCTCCCTTCTTGCCTATTATAGTACTAACTAGCTATAATATACTAGGTAATAAGTATTACTACTAGTACTTAGTCTTTATAATATAAATATATAGCACTAGTATGCCTAGCTAGTCTATATAGATTATATATTATATCTTATCCTTAGGATTATATATGTCTAGGTTATAGGTATATATTAGCTATTAGTCTATAATATATACCAGTAATAAGTTATATAATAGCTTTTTATTCTTAGCTAGCTATTATACCTAATATATAAAGGCAATAATATCTTCTATATAGTTTAATATAAGTATAGCACTTATAAAGTATAATACCTCCTTAAAGAATAGCTAGATTATATAAGAGAGTAATAACTCTAGGTTATACATATATTATACCTTATTAATAAATATATGCCTAAACTATATATACTTATTAGTATAGATATATAGTCTATACCCTTAAATCTTATAGTCTTTATACTTCTCTAGTACCTCCTTATTATTCTCTTTAAGGTCTTTATTAATATACTTAATCTATTACTTTATAGCCTTAAAAAGTAGCTTATTAATTATATCTAGGTTAATAAAATTTAGCTATTTCTTTATATAGATAAATTTAGATAGGATATATATCTAATACTACTAGGTAGTACTAAAAGAAAAGAGTATTATATTCTAGGTATTCTGCTTTATATTAGCTAGATATATTTTATAAGAGCTACTATACTATTATACTACTAGGGCTGTTATAAAAACTACTTACCTTAGGCTTGCCAGTCTTATCTATCTACTTGTATAGGATTATATCAAGTGTTATATTATTAATTATATCCTTAATATATACTTTATTACTATTATAAACAGTAGGTATACTATAGACTACTTTAATATTAAGCTGGTTTAGAAACGCCTCTTTAAGCTCCTTATATATCTATACCACTAGTTAAAAAGGGCACCTATATATTAAAGACAGGGCTATAATCTCCTCTTTATTATCCTTTTAAGCCTTAAGCTTTAGGTATACTATACAGATCACTAAGGTATATATAAATATCTTACCTATACCAACTATATTTACTAACAGTATTATAATAATCAGCTTAGATTCCTATAAAAACATTACATATATATCTAACATATAGTTAGTAAATACATTTAATAAAGGCTACTACAGATCCACACATATAATAGCTGCTATAAAATCACCTTAGACTTACCAAGTAATTAGTAGGGCTTTAGGTTAAGATTAAGGCACTTAACAGGCGCTAGGCAGAAATCTTTCTATCTAATAAGCTCTTTAGAGCTAGGGGTTAATATATTAGTCTTAAAGCTAGTAGTATAGGCAGCCTTAATATAGTTAACCTTAGCTAAAGGGAAGGTATTAATTATTAAGACAATAGTAATAATATTTTAGACGCTATGTATTAACTCCTTATACATCTCCTTAATATCTATATTACTACTCTAATCCTATATAATCTTAAGTATTTTATCTAGTAAATCTAACTATACAGCTATAAAATCCTATAGATTTTCTTGGTTTATTAGGCTTTTAAACTACTTTATAAGGTCCTTTATAAGCTTATAATAGATAGGCTTTTAGAAAAACTAGTTAGTAGTACTAACTATTATAGCTAGGCTTAACTAGTTAAGTAGAAGTAGTTTAACAAGTTATATAACACCTTATTTTATAATACTTATTATATAGTTAGTACTATTAATATTACTGCAGGACAATAACATACTATAATTAGCCTGTAAGAGTAATAACACCCTTAACTTACTATAGGCAATTAGCTAGCTTAGATTTTTAAAGCCTATAGTAATAATCTACTGTTTAATATATATAGCCTAATAGATATAAATACTATATTAGGTTATAATATTACCTTTAACCTAGTCGCTTAAGTTAAAAAGGAGGCTGTGGTTAATATTAATAGCCTACTATATAGAAAGGATAGCCCTATAGTTATACTAGTTATATAGCTAGTCTATTTACTTTTTATTATTTTAACAGTCTAGGAAGAAAGCTATAGTATAAAACGCCTCTAGCCAGCTGTTTATACTATAGCTAAAATAAAAAGGCTTCTCCTCTATAATTATATAGCGCTATTCCCCTTTATACTTCTCTGTCTAAGGTATTATAATAATAAACTATAGGATTTATTAGATATATAATAATATTAATCATACTATATCTATCTAGTTTAATAGTAATACACTAGTATTAATATCCCTATTATATATTAAGACTAGCTATAAGGCATCTTATACACTTATAACACTAAGAATAATACTAGCCAACTTATTTTCCTACGCCTTTTATAAGAGCTAGTAGATCTTAGACTATTATATTATAGCTCTCTCTTAGATATATATAGCCTAATATATGCTAAAATAACTAATAATCTTAGTTATTATATTATAGTTAATCTAGATTTAGGATTAATTTTATAAGGACTATAGTAGCTATATATACTATAATAGCTACTATTTAATTATTATTAGGCTATATACTTTAAGTATTTATCTAAGTTATTATATTAGTAACCCTTATAAAGCCTAGGTAGGAGGTAAGGATTATATTATTTATATAGTTAGATTTAACTAGTATTAGATAGGTTTAGCCTAGGATTTTATTAGTCTTTTATTTTTCTACTAGCTTAGCCTAGTATTTAGATTTAATTTTAATAAGATACTTAACTTTACTCTAGTTATTAATCTATTATTAAAATAATAGGTTAAAGCCTATGGTCTATATATTCTTAAAAGAGAAGTAGAAGTAGAAGCCTAACTTCTAGTAGAGTAAGAGCTAGTTTCTAATTATCTTTAGAATAATAGGGAAGGTTAAGGTTACTATATCTACCTAATAAAAAGTATTAACAGTTTTAAATTAGATTATTAGCTTACTATTACTAATAAGTATAAATAAGACAGCTAGGGTATTAATAAATAAAGGGTTGCCAGCTGCCTCCTCTCTAGCTACCTCCTCTCTAGCTAAAAGCTTTAGGTTAATAGATTTACTGCTTTTCTTTTAGTGCTTTACACTAGGAGCTATAGCCTTTTAGCCTAGTTATTTTGCTTTAGTTATATTAGGTTTAAGTACTGGTTTAAGTACTGGTTTAAGTGATTTAAAAGGTGATTTTATAAAGGCTATAATAGTTAAAAGGTTAAGATAAGCTATTTTTTCTAGCTAGTAATTCTATAGGGGCTATAATAGTATAGAGAGGGGTAGAAAAGATAGAAAAAGAAGGAAAGAAAGAGAAAGGAAAAAAAGGAAAGAGATATATATATTAAGAGTAGGTGGTCTATATATAGTAATATATTTTTCCTCTAGGTAGTATATTTTTAGATCTTATTAGCTTTCCTAGTAAAATATATATGTTTTAACGCTTATAAGTAAGAGTATGTGATATTTTATAGTGTTAAGTATACCTATAGCTATAAATATAGCTTAAGTAGCTAAAGGATAGTTTATATGCTATAGTTACTATAGCCTCTATAGAATTACCTATATCTAAAGCTAATAACGTAGCTATATATTATCTAGCTAGTATTATACCTAGTATTACTAGTAGTTTATAGGACATACTAGACTGGAAAGCTTTATAGATTCTAATAGTAATTAGTAGCTGCTAGGCTGTAAATCAGCTAATTATAGCCTTAGATTACTAAGCTATTAGATTATTATATTAAGGCTCTGGCTAATATTTTATATGTTTTTAATATATATAATATAGGCTATTTTACTAAGGCTTTAGACTATATAGCTAACTAGTAATTCTTAGAGGCTTTTTACTAGGAATATATAGTATTATAGAATTTATAATATCTAAGGAATATAAAGTAATAGATATAGGATAAGCTATTATTATCTTATATATATATTTAAAGAGGTATATACCTTAATAATTATAATATTCTATAATATAGCTTATTAAAAGGGTTTATATAAAAGCCTTTATAGTTATAAGAGTAAGCTATAGTAGCCTTTAAAAAAAGAAATATATACTACACTTTAATTCTAGAATTAGGCGACTACTATTAACTTATTATTTTTTCTTATCTATTAGGATATTCTATAATATAGTTAAAATATTTATATAAAAGCCTTTATAGTTATAATAAGAGTAAGTTATAATAGCCTTTAAAGAAAGGAATATATACCATACCTTAATTCTAAAGTTATATAACTACTATTAGCTTATTATTACTATTATCTACTAAGATATTTTATAATATAGCTTAAAGTATTTATATAAAAGCCTTTATAATTATAATAAGAGTAAGTTATAATAGTCTTTAAAAAAAGAAATATATACTATACCTTTATTCTAGAGTTAAGTAACTATTATTAGCTTATTGTTTCTATTATCTACTAGATTAATACCTGTTATAAATATAAGCCTTATAATAGTCCCTTAAAATAGGTGTTAAAGTATTAGATTTAATAACTAGTATAAATATATTTCTTTACACTATAAATTCCTTAGCTAATAAGATAAAAAGGTAAAGTCTTAGTGTAAAAGAATATTTTAGCTTTATCTTTTTATACTACTCTTATTAGATACTTCTTTCTTATATTTTATAAAATAGGGGGTAGTTAGTCACTATAATAAACTTATTCTTAATAATATAACTATTCTCTACTTTACTATCTGGCTTAATTCTTTATAAATAACTTATACTAGATTATGCCTATTCTAATAGACTATATCCTATCTTATAATATTATATTCTAGTAGGACTTTTACACTAAGTTTACCAGTAAAAACAATAGAAAAAGCCTTAAGTCTTAGGGCTATTAGTAAGGGATTATACTATATAAATCAGAGGAGTAATTAATAATAAAGCTTTATAGTACTAATATCTCCCTATAAAGACTAATCACATTACAACTAGAGAAGTTTAAAACATTTTAAAATAAAGCTAAAGCCTTTAGCTTTATAAGCCTATAAGCTAGAACTAATTTATCTTATATTATATATATACCTATAGCTTATATCTTTAGATAAAGCCTAAAGGTATTTTCTTTTAGCTTTAAGATTAACTAAGACAAGTTCCTCTATATAGTTTAGGTATATTTCTAACTATCCTTTTAAAAGTATAAAAACCTATTATTATATAACCTAGTTATTCTACCCTATCCTAAAGCCTTTATTCCTAAAGATCCTAAAGTATTTAATAAGGATAAAAAAAGATTAAATAGTAATTTCTTAAGAGACAGGCCTAATATTATTATACCCCCTAGATATAATCCCTTGGGCTGCTTTACACTAGTAATACTAGTATATACTATATAGTAGACTACTATTACTATTACCGCCCCAAGTACTACTACTATCCTTAACACTCCTACCCTAGACGTTATAAATACTATTAAGCAGGTAGTCTTTACTATATATATTATATTCTAAAGCAGGGGTTATATCTAAGAGGTACTAGATATCTTAAATACTAATAGCCTTAGCTTAAACACATTTATAGAGAAGCTTTATAATATATAAGATATAATTATATATAATACTATATAAAAGGTATTAAATAATTACCTCTAAGTAGTAAGCATGCTATAAACTACCCCTAGTATATTATTTTATAACTAAATACTATAAGCGCTTAGTCTAAGCTTATAAAAGCAGGCTTATACTAACTCTCTACCACTAGTTTTAAGCCCTATAGCTTATCAACCAATACTACTAGCTGCCTTAGCTATAGCTTAGGAGCTAGAGTTAATATATAAGATTATCTTTTATAGCCTAAAAGTCTTTATAAAGGAAGTTATAGTGTTTTAGCATAGTAATATACTACTATAGTATATAATTTCCTATAATATAAAAGAGGTATTCTATCTAGAATAAATAATAAATACTATAATAGAGTTTATTAATAATATAGTTTATAAAGCCTTAGAAACTAAGAAATACCTATAAAAAATAAGCCTAAGAGTTATCCTATAAATACTAGAGATTTATAGTATCTTATAATATACCTATTCCTATAAGCCTAGTATTAACCTATTAAATAATATATAAGATAGGTAGATTAACCAGATAAAAAGGATTAATAAGTCTAAGGCATACTTAATTATATATAGAGTAAGGTTAATTATATAAAAGGCTAATTCACTTATATAAGGCTACTTATTAGACCTTAAAACATATTATACTAAAGGTAGTCTCCTAACTACTACTAAGCACACAATTATTATATCTAATCCTAGCGTGGTATAGCCCTTTACTAATATATAGAGCGCCCTATAAGATAAGTAGTTTCTATACCTTAGCTATAGTACTATCAGCCTAGGCTTTTAGTATAAAATCCTATCCTATTAATTAGTTTATCCTTAGTTTATATAGAATATAGGCATAGTTAATAACTTACCAGGTATATATATAATATATTAAGCCTAGGAAAGTATGTGTTAACACTTTAGTTACTTTAGTTTTATAATAATACACTTAATCTAATAGATTAGGCCTAGCTATAAAATAACTGCTACACTTATAGGGAATAGTAGCTATAGTATAAGTTAGGGTTACTTTGTCTACACTTTATTTCTATCTTATAACAAGTAAATACTAGTCTAATCTATATATAAGGGATACTTTTATTACTCTATATCTATATAGTCTTAAAACGCTTAAGGAGGGGGGAGAGAGAAGTGTTTTAATATATATATTAATTATAGTAGGAGCTATTTTAAAAATAAACTATAGTAAAGTAAAGAGTAATAGTTTAGCCTTTAAATAGAGGTAAGGGATAGAGTAAGGGTATAAATAAACTATTTTATCTTATTAAAGAGTATATTAGCCACCTTTATAATATAGCTTTAGGGCAGTACTATAACACTAGGGTTTAAATACTTTATAATCTCCTATATAAAGAGCTTTATAACCTCTTATATATAGCTATTATATAAGAGGATTATAGCTTTAGTCTTAAGAAGTTAAGCTTAGTATAAGAGTAGGTCGACTAGGCTTGTTTAAGTTATATTATAAAGCCTTTAAAGGTTAAGTATCTAGCTATAAATAGCTTAAGCTATATAAGTAAACCACTACTCTTTACTTATCCTACCCCTTATTAAAAGCCCTTAGATACTAATATAGATATTAAGCAGTATAAAAGGTAGTATACTATAGCTAAAAAGGTCTATAAGGATAGTAATAAACTATACCTAATAGATATAGTTAGTCAGGATCTTTTTATTATTTAGCCCTATATAATCAGTAAGAAAGTTATTAATATATAAGGAAAAGCTATAGGTTTTATAGCCTTAGCTCTTAAGAAAGATGTTAAGCTTATACTTAAGCTACTATATAATTAAGTTTTAAAGCTAGACAAGCTTAGCCTTGTTATAAAGCAGTAAGAAATAAGAGCCTACTATGCCTAGGCCCTTTTCTTCTCGCATAATATTAGCCTACTTAGAGATAAGCTTAGCTAGCTACTACTAGCCCTCTTTCTCAAGGTTACTCCTTACTTAGCTTATAGCCTCTGCCTTATATAAGGCCTTACCTATTACTATAGAGAGGTAGTATATAATAACCTTAGTAAGCTATACTTAGCTATACTTATTAAATATATTAATAAGAAAGAGGGCACTAAGGATATATATATTAGGTTTAATATAGAGTAAGGCAGCACTATATATACTTTTTTTACCCTATAGACTATAGATAAATAACTATATAGTAGCTAGGGGGACTAGGTAGATATAGTCTAAGTACTTAAGTACAAGGATCTCTTCTACTAGGGTGTCTCTCTACTAGGGCTTTATGTTTGCTATCACCTTCTTTCCTATATCTAACTTAGACAGTAGGCTTATAATAATATTGTTTTTAAGTAAATAAAGGTCTATAAAAACTAGTATAATAAGAAATAATATTAGTCTTACTATAATAATAGTAAGAGATACTTAAAGAGTAATAGACTTAGATAGAAAGTATTAGATAGGGAGTATTAAGCTAGGTAATAATAAGCTAGCTGCTATAAGTATTAAGCTATAACTAGTAAGGAAGAAGGGTGTTAAGTCTAAGTATAGGCTAGTAGTAAAGGCTCTTATTAAATATATTACTATTAGTGTCGCTATAATTATATTTAAAGGCTTATATAGTTATAATAGGCTCCCTTAGCTAATATTATTAGCCTTAGTCCCTAGGTAAATCCTCTCCCTAGCTTATAGCAGTACTTTTTAAAGCTAATACTTTTCTATGTATTATATAGCTAGGTTTAGTAGAGTTTTAAATAGTATTAATACTTTCCTAAGGGTCTTAAGATCTATATTTTAAATAATATCCTTATATATTATAGTTAATATAGTCTTAATTATATTAAGGCTTTTATACTTCTACTTATACTATTTAGTAGGAGATAGTAGGGATAGGGGTTTAAGGGCTAGATACTTATACCTTTATATTATAAGCTAGGCTATCTTATATATATTATTACTAGCTAGCTCCTTAAAAAAGACTAACTTAGACTAATAAGGCTAAGGTATTAGATTTAAAGCGATATATAAGGGTTAGTTAGTATATATAGTTTTAAGGCTTGCTTAGGGCTAGTTAATAGGGTTTTATAACAGCTATAGCACTTATAGCTATCTAGGTATTATAATGTATAATAGCTATTATAAAATCATCCTTAAATAAAAGTAAGTGTTGGTTCAATACTAGGATCCCATTCCTGGGGTAAAACAAAGGGCTAAAACTGGTTCATACTGTTGGTCTGGTCTTCTCTGT
>MU270015.1:2692327-2765640 GCA_021432635.1 Thozetella sp. PMI_491
GGAATCATACAAACCCTGGTTGTCAGCTATAGGAAATTAGCTCTAGTATAATTGGTTGTTAAGCGAGCCCCACTTATACAGGCCTTAGCGAGGTGAAGCAACTCTAGGATTTCTCTCGTATAGATTTAAATCTAGAAAATTCTTAAAAGCTTAGAATTTAATATTTAAGCTTATTTTTATCCTTTCTATCTCCTATATTTTTTTAAAGGTGTTTTTTAAATAGGAAGTCTACGAGCTCTACCCCCCTTTTTTCTACGAGTTCTACCCCCTGTTTTTATGGATTTTAGCGTCGCACGGGCCAATTTTCTACGAGCTCTACTACAGCTCGTCGGGAAATTACTGATAGGGTATCTTATCTATCTGCCTAGGATTATTAACTAAGGCTTTTAAGAGAGTAATAATAATATAGTAGTAGCTATTTATATAGAATTACTAACTATTCTAGTAACTACCTCCTCTATATAAATACTACTCTTATACGAATACCTTTTTTTACCCTTGCCTTACTAATTATTAATTAAGGCAGAGTAGGTTATTTTATATATACTTTATTCTAAATAATCTCTTTTTTATATAGCTTTCTTAACTTAATTCTTATCAATAATAAATTATAGCTGTATAGTATAATAATAATATCCCTAGGGTAATTATAAAAGGTTATAGATTTAATTCCTACTATAGCTATTATTAGTAAAAGTAGTTAGGGTCTCTTCTTAACTACTTTTACTAGCTTTTTATTTTTGTTTTTTTTTTTTTTTTTTCCTTTAAAATAAATATATATTATATTTAACTCTCTAGCTAGTTATAATTATATATCTTTTTTATCTACCTAGGATTAGTAATTAAGGCCTTTTTAAGAGAGTAATAATAATATAGCAGCAGTTATTTATATAAAATCACCAACTATTTTAGTAACTACCTCTTTTATATATATAAATACCACCCTTATATAAATATCCTCTTTTACCCTAGCCCTACTAATTACTAACTAAGGCAGAATAATAACAGTCTAGTAGCTATTTATATAAAATCATCAACTATTCTAACAACTACCTCTTCTAAGAAAGGCTAAGGTATAATTACTCTTTATCTAGTCTTTTTTATTTAGTTTTTATTAATTACCTATAGCTATATAGCGTAATAGTAATATTCCTTAAGGACTCTTAAGGTAGTTATAGGTTTAAATTCTATTATAGCTAATTCTTAGTAAACTATATAGCAGTATACTATTATATAGTTTACTAGGTTTTTTTTTATATATATTTAACTCTAGCTAGCTATAATTATATATCTTTTCTATCTGCCTTAGATTATTAACTAAGGCCTTTTTAAAAAAGTAATAATAATATAATAGTAGCTATTCGTATAGAATTATTAACCATTTTAGTAACTACTCCTTTATATATATAAATACTGCTCTTATACAAACGCCCTCTTTTACCCCTGCCCTATTAATTACTAACTAAGGCAGAGAGAGTAATAATAATCTAACAGCTAGCTGTTTATATAGAATTACTAACTATTCTAGCAACTACCTCTTCTAAAAACTTATAAGTAAGACATAATTACTCTTTATCTAGTCTTTTTTATTTAGTCTTTTTAATTACTTATAGCTATATAGTATAATAATAACGCTCCTTAAAAACTCTTAAGGTAGTTATAGGTTTAAATCCTATTATAGCTAATTTTTTATAAACTATATAATAGTATGCCACTATATAGTTTATAGAATTTTTTTTAATATTTAACTTTAATTAGCTATAAATATATATATATTTATATTAAAGGCTTTTAAAAAATAGATTTGTCCTTATATAAAAGATAAAAAGGTTTATATAGAAAAAGGTTTATATAAAAGCTTTAAAAAATAGATTTATCCTTATATAGAGAAAGGTCTATATAGAGGATAGTTTATATAAAGGCTTAATCTCTTTTAAGATCCTTAAGTTTAACAAGATATAAAGCTTTGTAAAAACTTAGGGAAGGTATATAGCTAGGCTAGATTTTTAACTAAGTCTTTTCCTAGCCTTATTAACTATAGGCAAAATACTAAAGATTTTAAAAAACCTAGGTATAACATAAAAATTAAATATAATAGCCTCTCTTCTTAGCCTTATTAAAAGTAAGACTAGGCCCTTAATTCTAGTACTGTAGCTTATACTACTGCATTAGGTCACTAAGTAAGAGTAGATATATTTATTATAAGACCTAGCTATCTTTTACCTTATATTTAATAGGCTAGGTAATTAATACCTAATTAGCTTACTATAGCCTAGATAGCTTATTATAGCCTAGATAGCTTACTATAGCCTAGCTATAGAATTACAAGCTATTTTAGTAACTACCCCCTTTATATATAGATACTATCCTTATATAAATATCCTCTTTTTCCCCTTTGCCCTACTAATTATTTAGTAGTTATTAGTATAGAATTACTAGTAGTATGCTTATTATAGCCTAGTTAGCCTATTATAACCTAATTAGCTTATTATAGCCTAGTTAGCTTATTATAACCTAGATAGTTTGTTATAGCCTAGATAGCTTGTTATAGCCTAAATAGCTTGTTGTAGCTTAATTAGCTTGTTATAGCCTAGTTAGCTCGTTATAGCCTAGTTAGCTTACTATAGCCTAGTTAGCTCGCTGTGGCCTAGATAGCTTACTATAGCCCTAATTGGCTTACTATAGCCTAGTTGACTTATTATAGCCTAGTTAGCTTACTATAGCCTAATTAGCTTACTATAGCTTAGATAGCTTATTATAGCCTAGATAGCTTATTATAGCCTAGATAGCTTGTTATAGCCTAGATAGCTTGCTATAGCCTAGCTATAGAATCACTAGCTATTCTAGTAACTACTAGTACTTTTTATATATAAAAATACTATCCTTATATAAATGTTTTTTTTTCCCCTCTGCCCTGTTAATTATCTAGCAGCTATTTATATAGAATTACTAGCTGTGTGCTTATTATAGCCTAGTTAGTATATTATAGCTTAGATAACTCGTTATAGCCTAGTTAGGTCGCTGTGGCTTAGTTAGCTTATTATAGCCTAGTTAGCTTACTATAGCCTAGCTATAGAATCACTAGCTATTTTAATAACTACCCCCTTTATATATAAATACTATCTTTATACAAATATCTTCTTTTCCCCTTTACCCTACTGATTATCTAGCAGCTATTTATATAAAATTACTAGCTATATACTTACTATAGCCTAGTTAGTATATTATAGCTTAAATAGCTCGCTATAACCTAATTAAGTTACTATAGCCTAGTTAGCTTATTATAGCCTAGTTAACTCACTATAGCCTAGTTAATACACTATAGTTTAAATAGCTTGTTATAACTTAGTTAGCTTACTTTTAAAAAAAAGGTATAGATAAAAAATATCTATATATAAGCAACTTTTTACTTTAAAAACTCTGAGTTTAACATAATATAAAGCTCTGTATAAACTTAGGAGAGGTATATAGTAGAGCTAGATTTTTAATATATTATCCAGCCCTACTTTTACAGGTAAAATATATATAGCTAGTATAGGTAGCTATAAAAGCCTTTTACACTCTACCGATATAACATAGATTTAAACACAGCCCCTCTTTCTACTTTATAACAGGCTCTTAATTCTAATATAATACAACTATACTAGGTTACTAAGTAAAAAGTAATCTTAATTTTTACTTTCCTTGTCTTATTTATAATTACTTCCCCTAGCCTAGGAATTATATAAACCCTAATTATTAGCTATAAGAAATTAGCTCTAGTATAATTAGTTGTTAAGCGAGCCTTACTTATATAAGCCTTAGTAAGGTGAAGCAACTCTAAGATTTCTCTCGTATAGATTTAAATCTAGAAAATTCTTAAAAGCTTAGAATTTAATATTTAAGCTTATTTTTATCCTTTTTATCTCTTATATTTTTTTAAAGGTGTTTTTTAAATAGGAAGTCTATAAGCTCTACCCCCCTTTTTTCTATAAGTTTTACCCCCTGTTTTTATAGATTTTAGCGTCGCACGGGCTAATTTTCTACGAGCTCTACTACAGCTCGTTGGGAAATTACTAATAGGGCTTTAAGTTAAGGTTAAAGCACTTAATAAGCACTAGGTAAAGATCTTTCTATTTAATAAGCTCTTTAAAGCTAAGGGTTAATATATTAATTTTAAAACTAATAATATAAGCAGCCTTAATATAATTAACCTTAGCTAAAGGAAAGGTATTAGTTATTAAGATAATAATAATAATATTTTAAATATTATATATTAACTCCTTATATACCTCCTTAGTATTTATATCACTATCCTAGTCTTATATAATCTTAAGTATCTTATCTAATAAGTCTAACTATATAGCTATAAAATCCTATAGATTTCCTTAGTTTATTAGGCCTTTAAACTACTCTATAAAGTCCCTTATAAGCTTATAATAGATAAGCTTTTAGAAAAACTAGCTAGTAGTATTAACTATTATAACTAGGCTTAGCTAGTTAAACAGGGGTAGTTTAACAAGTTATATAACGTCTTACTTTATAATACTTACTATATAGTTAATATTACTAATATTACTATAGGATAATAATATATTATAGTTAGCCTATAAAAATAATAACACCCTTAACTTATTATAGGTAATTAACTAGCTTAAATTCTTAAGGCTTATAATAATAGTTTATTACTTAACACATACAGCCTAATAGATATAGATATTATATTAAGTTATAATATTATCTTTAACCTAATCGCCTAAGTTAAAAAAAAGGCTATAATTAATATTAGTAGCTTATTATATAAAAAGGGTAGCCTTATAATTATATTAGCTATATAACTAGTCTATCTACTTCTTATTGTTTTAATAGTTTAAGAAGAAAGTTATAACATAAAGCACCTCTAGCTAGTTGTCTATACTATAATTAAAATAAAAAGGCTCTTCCTTTATAATTATATAGTATTACTCCCTTTTATACCCCTTTATTTAAGGTATTATAATAATAAACTATAGGATTTATTAAGTATATAATAATACTAATTATACTATATTTATCTGGTTTAATAGTAATATATTAGTATTAATATTCTTATTATATATTAAGACTAGCTATAAAATATCCTATATATCTATAATACTAAGAATAATACTAGCTAACTTATTTTCCTATATCTTTTATAAGAGCTAGTAGATCTTAGACTATTATATTATAGCTTTCTTTTAAATATATATAGCTTAATATATACTAAAATAGCTAATAATCTTAGTTGTTATATTATAGTTAGCTTAGATTTAAGATTAATTTTATAGGGATTATAATAGCTATATATATTATAATAGCTATTATTTAATTATTATTAGGCTATATACCTTAAATATTTATTTAAGTTATTATATTAATAACCCTTATAAAACCTAGGTAAAAGATAAGAATTATATTATTTATATAGTTAAATTTAACTAGTATTAAATAGGTTTAGCCTAGGATTTTATTAGTTTTTTACTTTTCTACTAGCTTAGCCTAATGCTTAGATTTAGTCTTAATAAGATACTTAACTCTACTCTAGTTATTAATCTATTATTAGAATAATAGGTTAAAGCCTATAGTCTATATATTTTTAAAGGAAAAGTAAGGGTAAAGGCTTAGCTTTTAATAGAGTAAGAGCTAGTTTCTAGCTGCCTTTAAAATAATAGGGAAGGTTAAAGTTGTTATATCTACCTAGTAAAGAGTGTTAATAGTCTTAGATTAAATTATTAGCTTATTATTACTAATAGGTATAAGTAGGGTAGCTAAGACACTAATAAGTAAAGAGTTACTAGCTACCTCCTCTCTAACTACCTCCTCTCTAGCTACCTCTTCTCTAGTTAAAGGCTTTAAGTTAATAGATTTACTACCTTTCTTCTAGTATTTTACACTAAGAGTTATAGCCTCTTAGCCTAATTACTTTACTCTAGTTATATTAAGTTTAAGTACTAGTTTAAGTATTAGTTTAAGTGATTTAAAAGGTGATTCTATAGAGGCTATAACAGTTAAAAGGCTAAGGTAAACTATTTTTTTTAACTAATGATTTTATAAGGGCTATAATAATATAAAGAGGGGTAGAAAAGGTAGAAAAAAGAGAAAAAAAAGAGGAAGGAAGAAGAGAGAGGAGATATATATACTAGAAGTAGGTAGTCTGTGTATAGTAGTATATTTTTCCTTTAGGCAGTATATTTTTAGATTTTACTAGCTTTTCTAGTAAAATATATATGTTTTAATACCTATAAGTAAGAGTATATAATATTTTATAGTATTAAGTATACCTATAGTTATAAATATAGCTTAGGTAGCTAGAGGATAGTCTATATATTATAGTTATTATAACCTTTATAGAATCACTTATATCTAAAGCTAGTAATATAACTATATACTATCTAGCTAATATTATACCTAGTATTACTAGTAGTCTATAGGATATACTAAACTAAAAAACTTTATAGATTCTAATAGTAATTAATAGCTATTAAACTATAGATTAGCTAGCTATAGCCTTAGATTACTAGGCTATTAAATTATTATATTAAGGCTCTAGCTAATATTTTATATATTTTTAATATATATAATATAAGCTACTTTACTAAGGCTTTAAACTATATAATTAACTAGTAATTCTTAGAGGCTTTTTACTAAAAATATATAACATTATAAAATTTATAATATCTAAGAAATATAAAGTAATAGATATAAGATAAGCTATTATTATCTTATATATATATCTAAAGAGATATATACCTTAATAATTATAATATTTTATAATATAACTTATTAAAAGGGTTTATATAAAGGCTTTTATAGTTATAAGAGTAAGTTATAATAGCCTTTAAAGAAAGAAATATATACTATACCTTAATTTTAGAGTTAAGTAATTATTATTAGCTTATTATTTCTATTATCTACTAGGATATTTTATAATATAGTTAAAATATTTATATAAAAGCCTTTATAATTATAATAAGAGTGAGTTATAATAGCCTTTAAAAAAAGAAATATATATTGTATCTTAATTCTAAAGTTATATAACTATTATTAACTTATTATTATTATTATCTACTAGGATATTCTATAATATAGCTTAAAATATTTATATAAAGGCCTTTATAGTTATAATAAGAGTAAGTTATAATAGTCTTTAAAGAAAGAAATATATATTATACCTTTATTCTAAAGTTAAGCAATTATTATTAGCTTATTATTTCTATTATCTACTAGGATAGTACTTATTATAAATATAAGCCTTATAATAGTCCCTTAAAACAAGTGTTAAAGTATTAGATTTAATAACTAATATAAACATATTTCTTTACACTATAAATTCCTTGGCTAGCAGGATAAAAAGGCAAAGTCTTAATATAAAAAAATATCCTAGTTTTATCTCTCTATACCACTCTTATTAGGTGCTTCTTTCTTATATTTTATAAAATAAGGGGTGGTTAAATATTATAATAGGCTTATTTTTAGCGATATAATTATTCTCTACTTTATTATCTAGCTTGGTTTTTTATAAATAACTTATACTAAATCATACCTATTTTAATAGACTATACCTTATCTTATAATATTATGTTCTAATAAGACTTTTACACTAAGTTTACTAATAAGAATAATAAAAAAAGCCTTAAGTCTTAGGGCTACTAATAAGAGATTATATTATATAAATCAGAGAAGTAATTAATAGTAAAGCTTTATAATACTAATATCTCCTTATAAAGACTAATCATATTATAACTAGAAAAGTTTAAAGTATTCTAGGATAAAGCTAAAGCCCTTAGCTTTATAAGCCTATAAGCTAGAACTAATTTATCCTATATTATATATATACCTATAGCTTATATCCTTAGATAAAGCCTAAAGGTATTTTCTTTTAGCTTTAAGGTTAATTAAGACAAGTTCCTCTATATAGTTTAAGTATATCCCTAGTTATTCTTTTAAAAGTATAAGAACCTATTATTATATAACCTAGTTATTCTACCCTATCTTAAAGCTTTTATTCCTAAAGATCTTAAGGTATTTAACAAGGATAAAAAAAGATTAGACAATAATTCCTTAAGAGGTAGGCCTAATATTATTATACCCTTTAGATATAGTCCTTTAGGCTGCTTTACACTAGTAATACTAATACATACTATATAATAGACTACTGCTACTATTACTACCCTAAGTGCTACTACTACCTTTAATACTCTTACCCTAAACGTTATAGATATTACTAAGTAAATAGTCTTTACTATATATATTATATTTTAAAGTAAGGGTTATATCTAAAAGGTACTAGATACTTTAGATATTAACAGCCTTAACTTAAATATACTTATAAAAAAGCTTTATAATATATAAGATATAATTATATATAACACTATATAAAAAGTATTAAATAATTACCTTTAAGTAATAAGTATACTATAAATTACCCCTAGTATATTATTCTATAACTAAATACTATAAACACTTAGTCTAAGCCTATAAAAACAAGCCTATATTAACTCCTTACTACTAGCTTTAAGCCCTATAGCCTATTAACTAGTATTACTAACTGCCTTAACTATAACCTAAGAGTTAAAGCTAATATATAAGATTATCTTTTATAGCTTAAAAGTCCCTATAAAGGAAGCTATAGTGTTTTAACATAGTAATATACTACTATAATATATAGTTTTTTATAATATAAAAGAGGCATTCTATCTAAAATAAATAACAGATACTATAGTAGAGTTTATTAATAATATAGTTTATAAGGCTTTAAAGACTAAGAAATACCTATAAAAAGTAAGCCTAAGAGTTGTCTTATAGATATTAGGGATCTATAATATCTTATAGTATACCTATTCTTATAAGCCTAGTGTTAACCTATTAAATAATATATAGGATAGATAGATTAACTAGGTAGAGAGGATTAATAAGTTTAAGGCATACTTAATTATATATAGAGTAAGGTTAATTATATAAAAGGCTAACTTACTTATATAAGGCTACTTATTAGACCTTAAAGTATACTATATTAAGGGTAGCCTTTTAACTACTACTAAGTATATAGTTATTATACCTAATCCTAGTATAATATAGCCCTTTACTAATATATAAAATACCCTATAGGATAAATAGTTTTTATACCCTAGCTATAATATTATTAGCCTAGGCTTTTAATATAGAATCCTACCCTATTAATTAGTTTATCCTTAGTTTATATAAAATATAGGCATAATTAGTAGCTTATTAAGTATATATATAATATATTAAGCCTAGGAAAGTATATGTTAGTACTTTAGTTACTTTAGTTTTATAATAATATACTTAATCTAATAGATTAGGCCTAGCTATAAAATAACTGCCACACTTATAAGGAGTAGTAGCTATAGTATAAGCTAGGGTTGTTTTATCTATATTTTATTTTTATCTTATAGCAAGTAGGTACTAGTTTAATCTATATATAAGAGATACCTTTATTACTCTACATCTATATAGTCTTAAAATACTTAGGGGGGGGGGGGGGAGAGGTATTTTAATATATATACCAACTATAGTAAAAGCTGTTTTAAAAATAAACTATAGTAAAGTAAAGAGTAGTAGTTTAGCCTTTAAATAAAGGTAAGGGACAAAGTAAAAGTATAAATAGATTATTTTATCTTATTAGGGGGTGTGTTAACTACTTTTATAATATAGCCTTAGGGTAGTATTATAATACTAAGGTCTAAATATTTTATAATCTCCTATATAAAAAGCTTTATAGCCTCCTATATATAATTATTATATAAGAGGATTATAACTTTAGTCTTAAAAAGCTAGGCCTAGTATAAGAGTGGGTTAACTAGGCTTGCCTAGACTATATTATAAAGCTTTTAAAGGTTAGGTACCTAGCTATAAATAGCTTAGGCTATATAAGTAAACCACTACTTCTTACTTATCCTACCCTTTATTAAAAGCCCCTAGATATTAGTATAAATATTAAGCAGTATAAAAGATAGTATACTATAGTTAAAAAGGTTTATAAGGATAATAATAAGCTATACCTAATAGATATAATTAATTAAGATCTTTTTATTATCTAACCCTATATAATTAGTAAGAAAGTTACTAATATATAAGGGAAAGCTATAAGTTTTATAGCCTTAGCTCTTAAGAAAGATATTAAGCTTATATTTAAACTGTTATATAACTAAGTTTTAAAGCTAGATAAGCTTAGCCTTATTATAAAGTAGTAAGAGGTAGGAACTTATTATACCTAAACCCTTTTCTTCTTATATAATATTAGCCTATTTAAAGGCAAGCTTAACTAGCTACTACTAGCCCTCCTTCTTAAGATTACTCTTTATCTAGCTTATAGCCTCTACTCTATATAAAGCCTTATTTATTATTATAAAGAGGTAGTGCATAATAACCTTAATAAGCTATACCTAGCTATACTTGCCAAACATATTAATAAGGAAAAGGGTGTTAAAAATATATATATTAGGTTTAATATAGAGTAAGGTAATACTATATATACTCTTTTTACCCTATAAACTATAGATAAATAACTATATAATAACTAGGGGGACTAGGTAAGTATAGCCTAAGTATTTAAGTATAAAAATCTCTTCTACTAAGGTATTTCTCTATTAAAACTTTATATTTATTATTACCTTTTTCCTTATATCTAACTTAGACAGTAAACTTATAATAGTATTATCTTTAGGCAAGTAGAGGTTTATAAAAGCTAGTATAATAGGGAGTAATATTAGTCTTATTATAATAATAGCAGGGGATGCCTAAGGAGTAGTAGGCTTAAACAAGGAGTATTAGACAAGGAGTATTAAGCTAGATAATAATAAGCTAGCTACTATAGGTATTAGGTTATAGCTAGTAGGGAGGAAGGGTGTTAGGTCTAAATATAGGCTAGTAGTAAGAGCTCCTACTAGATATATCGCTGTTAGTATCATTATAATTATACTTAAGAGCTTATATAGTTATAATAGGCTCCCTTAGCTGATACTATTAGCCCTAGTCCCTAGGTAAATCCTCTCTCTAGTTTATAGTAGTACTTCTTAGGGCTAATACTTCTCTATATATTATATAGCTAGGTCTAGTAAAGTCTTAGATAGTGTTAATACTTCTTTAAGGGTCTTAGGGTTTATATTCTAGATAATATCCTTATATATTATAGCTAATATAGTCTTAATTATATTAAGGCTTTTATACTTTTACTTATACTATTTAATAAGAGGTAGTAAGGATAAAGGCTTAAGAGCTAGATATTTATACCCTTATATTATAGGCTAGGCTATTTTATATATATTATTACTAGCTAGCTTTTTAAAAGAGACTAACTTAGACTAATAGGGCTAAAGCATTAAATTTAAGGCAATATATAGGGGTTAGTTAGTATATATAGCTTTAAGGCTTACCTAGGGCTAGTTAGTAGGGGTTTTATAATAACTATAGTACTTATAACTATTTAAATATTATAATATATAGTAGTTATTATAGAATTATCCCTAGGAGTAAGGCGTTATTTTTTTATTAATAAGAGGTATAAAAAGAAATAATAGGTTTATAATTTAATTATATTATATATCTTTACCCTATAAAGCCTAAGGAGAGCTAGATAAGGGGGAGAGAGAGGTAAAGGGGGAATAGTAATTTCTATAATTAGTTATACTTATAAGCTAGAGATCTTTCTCTTCTTAGTTTATTACTTATAATTTAATATAATAGTTAGGTTTATATAATTAAAGTAATACCTTTACGTTTATAATCTCTTAAAATATATTAAGATAGGTAGGCTATAAGATAATAGAGACAGTTATTACTTAGTTAGTATTTATAAGGGTTATAAGCTTGCCTTAACTATATAGTAATAAGTTGTTAAGGTTTTAGCTAATATATTAAAAGTAAAGGATTAGCTAGGTATATATACTCTTAGTAATTTATAAAAGCTCTTTATTAAGGATAGGGAATAAGAGGGTAAGGTATTATTAAAAGAAGTAGTAGAAGAGTAATATATTAAGCTTAATAAGGTAGGTAGGTAGTATGCTTAGGGTAAGGAGCTAGGCGTATATATTATTAAAATAGGTAAAGTAAAAGAGTATAATAATATTATAAAAGGTAATAATAAGGTCTTAAAGCTTATAGAATAAGTTGTCTATAGTCTTAATAGCTTTTTAGTTAGATATAGCTATAGTAATATATTAACTTATAAGCTTAATAGCTTTCTTAAGGCTTATAAGGGTAAACTTAACTATATTTTTAATAATATACTTTAAATAAGCCTAAATAAGGGCCTAGTAATATTAATTAGTAAGAGTAGGGAGTAGCTTAGATATAGTATTAGCGTAGAATATATAGAGAAGTAGGTTAATAATAGCCTTGATAAAGATCTAGATATACTCTTAGCTTTAGCTAGGCTTGGTAATAAGGTTAAAGAGTTGCTTAAGGAAGGATTTACTCTACTAGTATTAGTAGATAGTGTTATAATAGATCTAAAGGCTTAGGATAGTAATAATATAAAAGTAGTACTTTTATAAGGTAAACTTATACTAGTTAGTAAGGTCTAAGAGAAAGGTAAACCTATAGTAGTTGTATATCTTAACTAGGCTAAGCCCTAGTTATTAGTGCCTAGATATATACTTTTAAAAGAGGCTGTTAAGTATAGTAGTAAGATAGGGTAGGCTATACTAGGCAAAGTTACTTAAGTAATAAGTAAGGATATTAAAGAGAGAGATAATACTTTATAAGGTAAATAGGTTTTTATTATAATAGGTATAGATATAGTCTATAGCTTATAATGTCTTATTAAGGTTTATATAGAGAAAGCTGTTAAAAGTATTAGTAGGTATTATATAATAAGTGTCTAATAATATATTAGTAGGGATAGGTATAATAGGTTTTAACTAGAAAAAAGTACTACCTAAAAGTATATACTACTACTACTCTTATACTTAGATATACTAGGTAAGTTCTAGGGTAAGGTAGATCTTAAACTATTAGCTTATATTAGATAAGATAATATCTTTATAAAGAATATAGTATATATACTAGTAAGAGACTATAAGGCTATAAGAGATATATATCTAGTTAATAGTAGTATAAGCTATAGTAGAAATACCTTTTTAGTCTTTATATTTATAGGTAAGGTTAATAATACCTAGGTATATAAAGGGATAAATATTATATATATTAAAGGCTTTTTTAATAACTATATATAAATAAATATATTATATACTATACCTATATATCTCTAATAAGGGGTATAGCTTAAAGATTAATATTATATTATTATAAAGGAGATAAATAAAATATTTTATAATATATATATAACCTATAAGGAGGGTATTAGAGACGTTATTACTAAGAAGTATCTTACTAACCTATTTAACTAGAAGCTTTTAAGTGTTAAGCTAGTAGTATTACTAGGCTAGTATAATATAATTATACTAGTATTATCTAGTACTTAGGTACTTTTTTAGTTAAAACTTAGCTACTAGATTAATATATTACCTATAAAAAAAGGCTAAGGGGCTAGGGAGTATAAGGTAGGCTTAGGCTTACTTTTTAAACTTATTAAGGCAAGTAGCTATTAAGTCTGCTTTAAACCTTATCTTAAAGCCTTTTTAATTATAAAGAAAGAATATATAAGTAAAGACAACTATATTTTTAATAACGTTATTATAGTCTTAGTTATAGTTATAATTAAGGGAGAGAAAGAGGCCTAGAGCAGTAGTAACTACTTAGATTATAGTAGTATTAAGAAATATATCTTTAAGCTAGTTATAGGTGTTAGCCTACTTATACCACTCAGCCTTATAAGCCTTAGATTAGGCAAGTATATCCTTAAAGGTAGTAGGGTAGTACTAGGTAAATAAGGAGCTAAGAGAGTAAATAGCTAGGTAGATAATAGACTTAAAAAGGGTTTAGTATATTATATTAAACATATAAACTAAGTATCTAGTAGATATTCTTTTATTTATTATTATAAAGGCCTTAGGAAGTAACAACTAAAATAACACTAAGAGAAACAGGTAGACTAAGATAGTTCTAACTTAAAGGAAGATAAGGTAGGGGATCTAGTATATAGGTATAAGTATATTTATAGTAAAAGTGCCTTTATTATTAATAGGTAGCTTATAAGGGAATAAGACTTAGAGGTAGATAGATTTTAAGAGGAGGTTAATTAATAATAATATAGGTATATACTTAGTAATACTTTAAAAGATAGTAAGGTTATAAAAGACTAAGAGATAACTATTAATATTTAGGACAGCTATATTAAGTATAATAGAGTAAGAATAATTAAGATAAAGATAGACCTAAGCCTTAAAGAGTAGCTCTAAGGCTAGGCTAGAAAATATATGTTAGAGAAAGCTATAGTAAGGGAATAAAGGCCTAGGCACTCCTTTAAGTACTAATAAGATAAGGTGGTTAATATACTAGAGGCTAATCTTAACGCTTTTCTTAACAAGTATCTTCTTATACTAGTTATTTAACTAGGGGCTATTAGTTATCTCTAAGATTAATATATACTTTAAGTAAGACTTAAAATAGGATTATTTAATATTAAGATAAAGGTATAACAAATAAGTAATAAGTCTAGTTAATAGGATAAATATAATAATATAAGTAAAGTAGTCCTTAAGGCTTAAAGGCTTTAAAAGCTAATTAATAAGTATTTATTAGTTAGGGATAATAAGGCTATAAAAATTACTATATTAAAAGGCTATATCTAGGAAAAGAGGTATAATAAGTTATAAAGTAAGGATAATAATAATATTATTATTAAACTAGCTAAACTAATTATAAAAGTTAGATAAAGGAGATAATAGTTTAGGCTAGTCTATAAAGCTTTTTATATATAAACTAGTTATAATAAGATTATATAAAGAGGAAGTAAGACTAAATAAGGAAGTTTTAATACTTATCTTACTAGGAAAAGTAGTATATCTAGTGATATAATATAAATATCTAATAACTATCTCTATTATTTTTAATACCTTTAGTATCTTTAATAAATATAACCTATAGATAGAGATAAATAAAGGGCTAGAAAGGCTTAGTAATACCTTTATAAGTAAGTTAAATAAACTATAAATCCTAGGCCCTTATTAGACTTTATTTAGAAAAATAGGTTATAATAATATCAGGTAATTTAAAATCTCTGGCTTGCCTAGTCCCTAATTCCTATTCCTCTTCCTCTTTATAATATATATATACCCTTATATATAGATATATATATATATATATATATATAATACACTTTACTTATACTTCTTACTAACTACTACTTAAAACATAGGTTTTATATTACCTATAAATAAGGCCTAGATTATTAAGGTTATAAAGCAGACTATATTTATTATAGAAAAAAAAAAAGGAAGTTATATAATAATAAAGGAGGAAAGAGAAATAAAACATTAAAAATAAGAAAAGTCTATATAGTAAAAACTATAGGGTAATAGATTTTATTTAACATGTTATTCTTTAGATTAGTTTAAAAAAATATAAAGTCTTAAGATATTAATAATCTAAACTATTAACTAAGCTAATAGTTTAGTCTTATAAGCCTCTCTATATAAGATACTATAGTAATTTCTACCTATTAAAAATCCTTTCCTCCTATAGGAAATCACTATAGTTTCACCTTGTAAGAGATTACTATAGTTTTTATCCATAAGAAATTACTATTATTTCTACCTATAAGAAATCACTATAATTTCCCATAATAGAAAATCATAATAGTTTCCTACTAGTAAAAATCACTATAGTTTCCACCTATAAGAAATCACTATAGTTTCCCACAGTAGGAAATTACTATAAAATATAGAGTCTTAAAATAGAAATAATTTAAACTATTAGTTAAACCAATAGTTTAATAGGTCTTATAAGCCTCTCCACTAAAAAAAAAAAAAAAAAAAAAAAAAAATTTCCCAAACTTTAAACAGATCAGGATAGTTAAAATAACCTGCTATTTATACCTGATAAGTGTAATAGTAAATAGTATCGTTAAGGATTAAGATAACTTTCTTTACTTTATACTTAGTGTTTAAAAGCTAAGAGAAGGTATAAGTTAGGAGTAGTTAGTAGATTTTTTTTTTGTTTTACTTAGTATAGCTTTAGTATAAGAGGAATTATATAATAGATTTAGACCCTAGTCTGATTAGGCTATACTAGCTTAATTTATATAAGTAGTTAAAGGTTATTGTCTTACCTTAAGGAGGAGGACTATTAAGTTATTAATTAACTATTAAGATCTATCAGTTTATTATTCTAGTAATTAACTTTATATATTTATTTCCCTAGATAAGACTAATTATAAGGCTACTTTATATAACTATTATAAGGCTTTACCCTATTCTTATATATTTATCCTGCCTTAGTTAGAGCCTAGCACTTATTAGATCTTATATTAGTATATCCTCTTTTATATACTACTAGACTTATACTGTTTTAACAGCCCTACTTATAAACTAAATCATAAGGTTGTGGTATTAGTTCTACACTATAGCTACTAGGCTATAAAGTGTATAGTAGTGGTGTTGTGTGTGGGTTGTTCTATATATACTCTACTTTTTACTCCTTATTCTTAATATATAAGTATTAAAATATTAATCCTTATACTTAGTATAAGTAATAATATTATTAGTCTTTTATAGAGATACTTAACTATAATATTTATATACTCTAGTTATTTATAAAATATATATTATTACTAGAATATAAAGAGGAGACTTATAATTATTATACTTTTTAGATAAATACTAGATACTTTTATTATAATAATTTAGTTCTTAGTTTTATCTAAGGTTAATATATTATAGATAAGGGTTTAAAGGATAGTTAAAAGGATAATACTAGGATAATAATATTAAAGCCTTATTAATTCTTACCTTAAGCTACTCCTTAAAATACCTAATAAGTTATTTATAACACTTTTTTAACTAAAGTTAAAAAAGAGTAGTAAAACTTAGCTTACTTTAAGTTATTTAAATATTATAAGTAAGACACTTAGTATATATTAGATTAATAATAGTAATTATCCCTAAGTCTTTTAATATAGATAGAATTCTCTTAATAATAGTATCTTATCTCTTTTAGTTTATCTAAGGTATAATTAATCTTTTTTCCTCTTATTTTTCTTTATATAAATATACCTGCTTTTTATTTATATTATTATAGTTATATTATTATAGTTATATTATTATAAGAGTATTATTTTATTAGTGTCTTATAAATACTCCTCTCTTTAACTAATAAGTAAAAAGCCTTCCTATTAAAAGCTAATAATATATTAGAAAACTAAAGTACTATCTTTTTTAGATAATAATTACCTTAGTTAAAGCTAACCTATAGTTTTTTTCTACTATTTTATAATAAGAAATAAAAGAAAGAAAGATAATAATAAGTTAACCTATACTTTATAATATAAGTATTTTAATAATTTTAAGACAAAAGGAAATAATTATTAAAGATAATACTATTATTTAAAAAGCTTCCTAAGCCTTTTAAACTAAGGATTTTTTATTTAATTAGGTCTAAACACTTATTCTTACCCTTTTTTACTCCTTATTACTTTTTAAAGTAAAATATTTAATCTTTTTAATTTAAAATACTAACTCTCTTTAAAATATATAATTAATAAAATAAAAAATATATTAAATAACATCTAATTTAATTAAAAAGAGTCTTAAAAGAAGAGTCTCTCTCTAGTTAAAGCTTAAATATTATTATCTTTTTAATTAATAACTTTAATTATAGTTAAAAGGGTAAAAATATAACTTTTTCCTTGGGATATATAAACTATAAATATAGTATTAAGAACTTTTTCTTTTCCTAAGCTAATCCTTATATAACTGCTTTAACCCTTTTTAAGACTAGATTAATACTTAAAATATTAAGTATTAACTTAAAAAAAGCTTTTAAGGGCTAAGTAGCTAAAGAGATAGATCTTAATTTTATTTAGTAGTTATTTATTATATATAATATTATTATTATTATTAGATATACTTTAATTAGAGTTTTTATTATTATTACTTCTATTATTAAGGCTATTATTACTATTCTTTTCTCTTTTTATCTTATTAGTATTAATACCTTTATTAATAATATTATTAGGTTTTACTAGTATCTTATTATCTTTTATAATAGTTATTTTATTAACTTAGTTAAATCACTTTATTCTAATTAAAGTATAAGTCTTAGATAAAAGTATCCCTTCTAGAGTTTTAAGATAATAGGCTTTATTTATATTTATTTTATCTACCTTATAAGGTTTTTTTTTATCTATATGTTAGCTTTTAACTTTATAACTTATTAATCCTATAAGTTAAGTTATAAATAACTATAAGACACTCTAGTATTACTTTTTATCTATTAGGGTATTTCTTACTCTTAAAACATAATTATTAGGTATTAGTTATCTTTTAATAAACTATTATAAGTCTTTCTTATATAGCTTATATTATATTATTATTAATAATTATAAGTCTTACTTTAAATAAGAGATACTCTTCTTAGTTAGTAATATTATTAATATTACTATAGATAGATTTCTAGTCTATTAGTCTTTAGGTTAATATATTATTCTTAATAAGTATTATAAGATTAATATAAAAGGCTAGTCTAGCTAAAGCTATACTATAGGTATTATAAACTATAATCTAATTAGTAAATAATATATTTAATAGGTAGTTTATCTATCCTTTAGTACTATTCTTTATTACTTTTACTAACCTATTAATAATTATCTAATACCCTCTTTTACTAATATTATTTACTTATAAATTATAAGGTAAGATAATAATTCTTTTAATTTTAAACCTCTTATAGGCTTTAATTACTTTACTCTTATTTTCTAAGTTATTATTAACAACTATTTTAACTAGGATTTTATATCTTATAATAATATTATACTTAAGGTATTATATTATAATTCTTAAGGTTATTTTACTAATTAAAAAAGCTTTAGTCTAACTTATTAATCTATAATAAAACACTAAAAGACTTATTTTACCCTAATTAATTAGTAAGTATTAAATATTAATATACTAATAATAAAATAAATATAGGGCTAGAGAGGTATAGATCTTTTTATTCTTATACTACTTTAGATTTTACCTTTAGTATAGCTTATAAAATTAAACTTATATTTTAATATACTTATATAGTTTATACTAGTAATAATAATCTTTAATATATTTATAAGTTAATTCTTATTCTTAATACCTTATCTTAATATAATACTATTAAAAGATTAACTCTTATTACTTAGAGTTATTAATTATTTAATAGTATAATATCTTATTTATCTCTTATAATTATAATATTTAGTTAGATACTATATATTTATAAGTATTAACTTTTTATTAACATAGTTCTAGTCTGTTTATACCTTATAGTTTATAAAATAATATAAAATAGTTAATAATAGCTTTATATTCTTTAGACTAGACTCTTATTAACCTATCTTATTATACTTATAAGGCAAATATAGATATAACTCTATATAAATAGATCTAAGTATTTATAAAATTATCTAGGTTATTTTCTACTTTTCTTTCCCTTTAGTTAGAGGTATTAAAAGGTTTTTAAGATAATATATTTACTATAATATTCTTAACTTTTAATATATATTTAAATATAAAATTAAAGTTATAAATCTATAAAATTTATCTTATAAGAAAGGCATTAAATAGGTTTAAATATATTCTATTAAACTAGTATATAATGATTTTAATGTTTGTCTTAATTATAAAATAGACTTTATATAAGTACTATTATAATTATTTAAGTATAGTTAAAAGTTTATAATACTTATATTTAATAGTATTATATTATTTTTTAACATCTATCTAGAAACTACTCTTATACTAGCTAAGATATAAAAAGTCTTTAACTTATTATAATAATATTATTCTTTATCTTTTAAGACTTATATTTATATATAATATAATAAGTTTATACCCCTTAAAATAATCTAGGTTAATTAACACTAGTATAATAATAACTATTTACTTTAAGTCTTTTATAGCCTTTTTTTAATTAAAGCCCTAGTTAAATAAAACACTTTTCTTTTAAAGATAAAAGAGTAGTTTTATAATTATTATAAAGTTATTAATTTATATATAATAAAATTTAATTATATTAAAAAAGTCTCTCACTTTTAAAATAATTTAATAGTTAAGCTATTTAATAATCTTAAGGACCTTAGCTTAAGTAGGGCTATAGCTATATATTTTATAGCTATACTCTAAGATTATTATTATATTATAATACTACTAGGATTTTTCTCTAGCTATTATTACCTTAATAAGCTTATAGTTTAATAAAACTAAGTTAATATTACTAATATATTTTATAATATAATATTAGACTCTAAGTAATATAGCTTTATTATTATAGATTATAATTAGACCTTTAATATAGATATTATTAAAAAAAGCTTTATATTAAGAATAGGGAGCAGGAAGCAGAGAATATATAGAATAACCTATATATAACACTACTATTATACACTTTATAGCCTAGTGGCTATAGTATAGAACTAATACTATAACCTTATAATTTAATTTATAGGTAGGGCTGTTAAAACAGTATAAGTCTAGTAGTATATAAAAGAGGGCATACTAATATGAGATTTAATAAGTGCTAGGCTTTAATTAAGGTAGGATAAATATATAGGAATAAGGTAAAGCCTTATAATAGTTGTATAGAGTAGCCTTATAGTTAGTCTTATTTAGGGAAATAAATATATAAAGTTAATTATTAAAATAATAGACTAATAGATCTTAATAATTAATTAATAACTTAATAGTCCTCCTCCTTAAGGTAGGATAACAACCTTTAACTACTTATATAAATCAAGCTAGTATAGCTTAGTTAAACTAGGGTCTAGATCTACTATATAGTTTCTCTTATACTAAAACTATACTAGGCGAAATAAAAAAAAATCTACTAACTATTTTTAGTTTATACCTCCCCTTAGCTTTTAAATGTTAAATATAAAGTAAAGGAAGCTGCCTTAATCCTTAACAATATTGTTTACTATTATACTTATTAAGTATAAGCAGTAGGTTATTAATATTATATAGGTTTATATCTTCCTTTAGGCTTTTACTCTTTTACTTAAAACCTCCCTCTTTACTACTACTATTATAAGGGTCTCTAGCTTATTATTTCTACTCTAGTTAGGCCTAAAGCTATTTAACCTAGTTTCCTACTTTAATAGGTTAAGTAGTTAGCTTTCTTATAGATATAATAATATCTAATAGGCTTGGTTTACTATTAGTATTAATAGGCTTTAAGCTATAATAAGAACTAAGAATAGGAGTGTTTAAAAGAGATTTACCTAGAGAAGATCTGCCTAGGTTAGTCAATAGTTTCTATTAAGACTAGGTTATTAAGATACTCCTTTTATAGCTATATAAATAAGTTATTTAGCACTTTATACTAGCTTATTAGTCAGCTATTATCTTAGCCTTAGAGTAATAATCTTATTATCTATAGAAGTTGTTAAGGTAGTCTAATAAGATATAGTTATTAAGAGATCCCTTATAATTATAAAAAAGCCTTTAACTATATTCCTCTCCTTTTATTAAGTCTAGAATTATCCTCTTAAGAGTAGCTAGTCCTTTGCCTTTCTTCTCCCTATTAAAGCTAAGTTTAGTAGTTTATTTGACAAGTTTCTCCTTATTAGGGTCCCTTATATTATTTATTTATTCTTTAATCCTATTAAGAGGAGGATAGGATAGATACTTAAAGGCTTTTAATAGTATCTCTTTAATGTCTATAATTAATCCTTTTATAATACTCTTTCTTATATTCCTTAAAGTTATTAACTAAATATAAGTAGGTAGGACTTAAAGGGTACTAATACTTTAATTAAAAGATAAGATCTTTTGTATTATATTTTTAACTTTAAGTAGAGTTAAGCTAGTATTTCTTATAGCTCTTACTATAGATAAGTTACCTACCTAGTTTAATATAGTGTTATAAATATCTTTTATAATACTAGGCTTAACTAGGTTTTATAAAGCACTTTTATTTTAATTATTAAGCTCTAGGTAGATCTAGTAAATATAGATCTTAACGGTTTAAAGGTTTAGGCTTATTTTCTTCTAGATCTAACTATAAGCTTATAAATATATCTAGTTAATAGGGGTTTATAATATTATAAAGTTATATTTATAAAAGAAGACCCTAGTAAATTTAATAACTAATAGGCTATAGGTCTAACTAGTTAACTACTAGGTATAAGGTAAGGCTAAGAATCTATAGTTATTAATATTAATATTATATTATTATAGCTATCCTAAGTAGGATATTAGATAGGTGTTTAGATTAGGCGTTAAGGCTTTTAATAAGTTAAAGAAAAATATATAACAGAGGCTTTTATTTATAATTAAAAGTAAGAAGTAATTGCTATTATTATAAATAAGAAATAGGAGGAATTACTTGTTTAAAGGGTAGGCTAATAGGCCTAAGGGTGCCTGGCTAATTATATATAGTAAGATCTATACTCTACTTTATAGGTTTATTATAACTAATTAGAGTCTAATAGTTATACTTATATTATTAAGCTAATCCTATTAAGTAAGGGTTCTTTTTAAATTATATAGCTTAAAAAGATGTATCTCCTAGCTTATATTATATATTAAGCTGTTTTTAAAGGCTAAGTATAAAACTAGACTAGGGAAGAAGGTTTATAGTAACTTATTATCCTCTTAGCCTCCTTAGGTATTAAACTAGGCTAGTTATATATTAATAAGCTTGTCTTAATAGATTTATATAGGGAATATTATTCTTAGGCTAAAGATACCTATAACTATATTAAGATAGGTAAGCCTAACTATACTAGACTATATCTCCTTAGAACTATCTATAAGTAATACTCTAATGTCTTAAGTAGTACTACTAGAGCTAAGAGTAGTAACTAAGCTTCCTTTAGGAATGTTTTAAGTATAACCTCTTAGAATAGTAACTACTATAGTAGCTACTGCCTTAGTTTAGTCCTTAATACTTTACACTAGCTAATTATAGCTATTGCCTTAACTTATTATACCTTAATTAAAAGAGAGAAGATAAAGAGGTAAGGTATTTTTAGTTGGTAAAAAAAAAGGGAAGCAAAGGAATTATTAGTGATTAACTAAAGGATTATATATTAAGGTGTAGATAAGCTTATATTTAAATATAACTATTAGGATAGTAAAGGTAAGAGAAATTAAGATTTTAAGTAAATACTAGCTCTAATTATAATAAGTAGCTACTAAAGTGATTTATAAGTAGTAGTTAGGTTATATAATTAAGGAGGGTTAGAGGTTAGTAGATAAGGAAGAGTAAAGGTATTACTAAAGATAAGAGTAAGGGAGATTAAATAGTAGAGAGGCAACTAAGCTTATTTTAAGAGTGATACTCTTTTTATTCTTTCTTATTCCTAATAAACTACTTAGTCTAGTTAGAGTAAGGAAGGGATTATTTTATAATAGTTATTATATTTAATATTAATATTGCCTCTTGGATAAAAGGTAGCTGTTTTTCTTTACTTAAGGGAAGAATAAAGTAGTTATTTACCTCCTTAGTAAGAATAAAATAACTATTTAATTTATTATTAATACTCTCCTTTTAGTTAGACCTTCTTTAGATTTGCCTATAAAAAGGGGTGAGTTTCTTTCCCTTTCTTAATTATTATAACTCTTTCCTCTTTTTATACTACTTTTTTTTTACTTTTCTTAATTAGTACTTCTTATAGTCTCTGCCTTAGTAATTTATCTTTTAAAGATAGACCTAATTATAATATTAAATACTTATTAAACACCTTTTAGTAATAAGAAATAATAATTAGCCTCTTTTAAAGACTTTTAGTTTACTAATCCTTTATAATAGTAGTCCTTTAATAAGCTATTACTCCCTTTTATTAAGCTTTAGCTTATTAGTATTATAAGACTAAGTCACCTTAAGTATATTAAGCTTAAGGAGCCTAACTTTAAATTTCTTTGCTAGAATATAAAGGTCTAGCGGGTAAAGAATTTAGAGTTTATAGTTAAGTAGAAACTCCCTGATCTAAGCGCTGGTAAGAAGAAGGGTAATACTATTTTAGACTTTTAGAAATGCCTTTTGTGTAGTAATAGTGTTTTTAAAGACTTTTAGGTTAAGCACTAGTTAAAACTGTTAAAGATAAAGTATTTTATTTATATTAAAGCCCTTAATAGTAGTTCTCTTAGAAAATATCTTAGTAAAATTATATTCTACTGTGATTAGGCTTATAGTCTTTTTATTTATATATATAAGTATTAAAATACTAATCCTTATACTTAATATAAGTAATAATACTACTAGTCTTTTATAGAGATACTTAACTATAATATCTATATACTTTAATTATTTATAAAGTATATATTATTACTAGGATATAAGGAGGGGACTTATAGTAATTATACTTTCTAGATAAATACTAGATACTTTTATTATAATAACTTAGTTCCTAGTTTTACCTAGGGTTAGTATATTATAGATAAGGGTTTAAAGGATAGTTAGAAGGATAATACTAGGGTAGTAGTATTAAAGCCTTATTAATTCTTACCTTAAGCTATCCCTTAAAATACTTAATAAGTTATTTATAACACTTTTTTAGCTAAAGTTAAAAAGGAGTAGTAGAACTTAGCTTACTCTAAGTTGTTTAAATACTATAAGTAAAGCACCTAGTATATATTAGATTAATAGTAGTAATTACCCCTAGGTCTTTTAATATAGATAGAGTTCCCTTAGTAATAGTATTTTATCTCCTCTAGTCTATCTAAGGTATAATTAATCTCTTTTCCTCCTATTTTTTTTTATATAGATATACTTGCTTTTTATTTATATTATTATAATTATATTATTATAGTTATATTATTATAGTTATATTATTATAGGGGTGTTATTTTCCTAATACCTTATAAGTACTTCTCCTCTTAGCTAATAGGTAAGAAGTCTTTTTACTAGAAGCTAATAATATACTAGGAAATTAAAGTATTACCTTTTTTAGACGATAATTACCCTAGTTAAAGCTAACCTATAGCTTTTTTCTACTACCTTATAGTAGGAAATAAAAGAAAGAAAGATAATAATAGGTTAATCTATATTTTATAGTATAAGTATTTTAATAATCTTAAGATAAAAGAAAATAATTATTAGGGATAGTATTATTATCTAAAAAGCTCTTTAAGCCTTTTAAACTAAGGCTTTTTTATTTAATTAGGTTTAAACACTTATTTTTACCCCTTTTTACTCCTTATTACTTTTTAAAGTAAAGTACTTAATCTTTTTAATCTAAAATACTAACTCCTTCTAAGATATATAACTAATAAAATAGAAAATACACTAAACAGCATTTAATTTAGCTAGGAAGAGTCTTAAAAAAAGAGTCTTTCTTTAGTTAAAGCCTAGATATTATTATCTTTTTAATTAATAACTTTAATCATGGCTAGAAGGGTAAAAACATAACTTTTTCCTTAGGATATATAAACTATAAATATAGTGTTAAAAACTTTTTCTTTTCCTAAGCTAATCTTTATATAACTATTTTAACCCTTTTTAGGACTAGATTAATGCTTAAGGTGTTAAGTATTAACTTAGAGGAAGCTTTTAGAAGCTAGGCAGTTAAAAAGGTAGACCTTAACTCTATTTGGTAGTTATTTATTATATATAGTATTATTATTATTATTAGATATGCTTTAATTAAAGCTTTTATTATTATTACTTTTATTATTAGGGCTATTATTATTACTCTTTTCTCTTTTTATCTTACTAGTATTAGTATTTTTATTAGTAGTGTTATTAGGTTTTACTAGTATCTTATTGTCTTTTATAACAGCTACTTTATTAATTTAATTAAATCGCTTTATTCTAGTTAGAGTATAAGTCTTAGATAAAAGTACTTCTTTTAAGGTCTTAAGATAGTAGGCTTTATTTATACTTATTTTATCTACCTTATAGGGTTTTTTCTATTTATATATTAGCTTTTAGCTTTATAACTTATTAATCCTATAAGTTAAGTTATAGATAACTATAAGATACCCTAGTACTACTTTCTATCTATTAGGGCGCCTCTTACCCTTAGAATATAATTACTAAGTATTAGTTATCTTTTAATAAACCACTATAAGTCTTTCCTATATAGTTTATATTATATTATTATTAATAGCTATAAGTCTTACTTTAAATAAGAGATACTCCTCTTAATTAATAATATTATTAATATTACTATAGATAGATTTCTAGTCTATTAGTCTTTAGGTTAGTATATTATTTTTAATAAGTGTTATAAGATTAATATAAAAGGCTAGTCTAACTAAGGCTATACTATAAGTATTATAGACTATAGTCTAATCAATAAATAACATATTTAATAGGTAGTTTACCTATCTTTTAATATTATTATTTATTACTTTTACTAATCTACTAGTGATTATTTAATACCCTTCTTTACTAATACTATTTACTTATAAATTATAAGGTAAGATAGTAATTCTTTTAATCTTAAATCTTTTATAGGCTTTAATTACTTTACCCTTATTTTTTAAGCTATTATTAATAATTATCTTAACTAGGATTTTATATCTTATAATAATATTATACTTAAGGTATTATATTATAATTTTTAAGGTTACTTTACTAATTAAAAAGGCTTTAGCCTAACCTATTAATCTATAATAAAACATTAAGAGACTTATTTTACCCTGATTAATTAGTAAGTACTAGATATTAATATACTAGTAGTAAAATAAATATAGGGCTAGAGAGGTATAGATCTTTTTATCCTTATACTACTTTAAATTCTACTTCTAGTATAGCTTATAAAACTAAACTTATATTTTAATATACTTATATAATTTATACTAGTAGTAGTAATCTTTAATATATCTATAAGTTAGTTCCTACCCTTAATACCTTATCTTAGTATAATACTACTAGAAGATTAACTCTTATTACTTAGGGTTATTAACTATCTAATAGTATAATATCTTATCTATCTCTTATAACTATAATATCTAGTTAGACACTATATATTTATAAGTATTAGCTTTTTATTAATATAGTTCTAGTCTGTCTATACCTTATAGTTTATAAAATAATATAAGGTAGTTAATAATAGCTTTATATTCCTTAGATTAAACTCTTATTAACCTATCTTATTATACCTATAGGGTAGACACAGATATAACTCTATATAAATAAATCTAAGTATTTATAAAGTTATCTAGGTTATTTTTTACTTCTCTTTCCCTTTAATTAAAGGTATTAAGAGGTTTTTAAGATAATATATCTATTATAATATTCCTAGCTCTTAATATATACTTAACTATAAAATTAAAGTTATAAATCTATAAAATCTATCTTATAAGGAGAGTATTAAGCAGGTCTAAGTATGTCTTATTAAGCTAATATATAAGGACTTTAGTATTTATCTTAATTATAAAATAGACTTTATATAGGTATTACTATAACTACCTAAGTATAGCTAAAAGTCTGTAACACTTATATTTAATAGTATTATACTACTTTTTAATATCTATCTAAAGACTACTCTTATACTAGCTAAAATATAAAAAGTCTTTAACTTATTATAATAATACTACTCCCTATCCTTTAAGATTTACATCTATATATAATATAATAAGTCTATATCCCTTAAAGTAGTCTAGGTTAATTAATACTAGTATAATAATAACTACTTATTTTAAGTCCTTTATAGCCTTTTTCTAATTAAAGCTTTAGTTAAATAAGACACCTTTCTTTTAAAGGTAAAAGAGTGGTTTTATAATTGCTGTAAAGTTAATAATCTATATATAATAAAATCTAATTATATTAAAAAAGCCTCTTACTTTTAAGATAGTTTAATAGTCAAGCTATTTAACAATCTTAAAGACCTTAGCTTAGGTAGGGCTATAGCTATATATTTTATAAATATACCTTAGGATTATTACTATACTATAACACTACTAGGATTTCTCTCTAGCTATTATTACTTTAATAAGCTTATAGTTTAATAAAACTAAGTTAATATTGCTAATATATTTTATAATATAGTATTAAACTCTAGGTAATATAACTTTATTATTATAAGTTATAGTTAGACCTTTAATATAGATATTGTTAAAAAAGGCTTTATATATATATAGAATCAAGTTATAGAAGATCCTTATAATTACTCTTATAAATTATATAACTAAGTTAGTTATACCTTATAATAAGGTATATATATAAAACAAGCTAATTAGAGTAGTAAATATTATTAGGTCCTTACTTTTTAGGTTTAATAAGACTTAATTATATTTAAAAAAGAGGTTTAAAAGGGATAAAAGTTTATATATAATAAACTCTTTAGATAAGCTGTCTGCTTTTAATAGTAGAAATATATCTTTAATTATAATACTATTAATCCTCTATATATTATTAATAATTTATAGGCTATTATTCTTCTTCTTTATAAGGAACTATAAGTTCTTATATAAAGTATAACTCTCTTTAAAGACTTTTTAAGTAATATATTCCTTAAGTATCTTAATAACCTTATCTATAAATATTAAAGGTATTAGAATTAATCTTTCCTACTAGGCCTTATATAAAATAGTCTTAATATATTATAAAGAGATAACCTTAGGGTTAATTATACTTATATCCTTAAAGCTTTATACTAATACTTCCTCCTATATGTAAAAGATATAAGTTAAAGCCTCTTATTCTTACTTAGTTAGACCTTAGGTACCTCTAAGTATTTATTTTAGTTGCTTTAAAGTTAACCTTAAGCTCTTTTTAATCTTGTTAAACTTTAGTATAAAGAATTTGTTATAAGGCAAGGCATTACCTCTTTATTACTAGACTTTCTCCTTAGCTCTAATCAGCTTATTAAGCTTTTAGTAAATATTACCTTTAGGGACTAAGCTATTACTTAGTTTATTATTAATAGGATATACTTTCTTTCCCTTTCTTTTATATAGTGTATTAGTCTAAAGGATTATACTAGGAAGACCTTTTCCTTTTAGATTTTAAACTTCTTATAAATTAACTTATACTCTTTTAATAGACTTAATAAGGCTGATACTATTAGATTTACCTCTTTTCTTCTATTGTTCTTTCTTTAGTATAAATCCTTCTTACTAGCCTATATAGGCTAGTAAAACTAAAGACTTTTAAAGTAAGTAATAGTAGACTTATTTAATAATCTTAGGCTAGATAAATCTAATAAGCTCTTCTTCCTCTCTTATCTCTACCTACTCTAAGACTTTTTTACTAATAAGTATCCTAGTGTATTTATTAGCTAATATTTTCCTAAGATATTAGTTTTCCTTTTCTAGGATAATAACTCCTTACTAGTAATTACTATATAGATAGTTATATTATTAAAAGTTATTAGTGCTTTAATTATAGGTATAAAATTATAGTTAAAAGTAAGCTTTATATCTATAAAAAAAGGTATCTCTAGTAGTATTTTATAACCTCTCTCTCTTAATAGGTTAATATAAAAGTAGATATTAACTCTATAGTTATTAAGCCAGACTATTTTTATTATTTTATTAAAGAAGGGATATATATCTTTATAGATAGACTTAAAGTAGGTATTAGTTATTATATATAAGATCTTAAGCTTTATAGCTAGGTTGTAACTGATAAAATAAATCTTAAAGTTATAATCTAGTAGTACTTATACCTTATTATTATCTAAGTAATATCTTACCTTATAGTAAAGTATTAAGAGGCTATAAATCTTTTAAATGTTTATTCTCTTAATTTAATTAGGGTAGGCTTTTAGTTAGAAGGACTTTAGTATGTCGTTATAAATTTATTAAATTTACTTTTATATATCTGCCTAAGTAACTTCTTTTATTAACTAGAAGGTGTTATTATATTAGAACCTACTTGATATAACCCTTATATCCTCTTTTAAGATAATTAGTATAGCTATAGACTAAATATTATAGTTAAAGACTTTAATAACTAGCTTACTAGCTCTCTTTATAATATTATTACTAAGGTCAACCACTAATCTTAAATTAATTATTTTCTATTCTAGTAATAATCTAAGATTATAGGCAAACTTAAGGCTAAGTATAATTAGATCTTCTATAAAAACTTTAAGTTTCTAGTTTATAGTTATATCTAATAAGACTTAAAACACCTCCCCTAGTTCTTTTTTATAAGCTTCTCTATTAACTACTAGGTTAGTATTACTAACTTAAAACCTATAACCTATAAAGATATTCTTAATTAGGATATTATTAGGCTTAGGCTAGTTAGAGCTAATAGATTAGTTTAGAATTAACTTTAGCCCTTTCTCTCTAGTAGTAGCTATCTTAATTTCTTTCTTACTCTTATTGTTATTTTCTGCCTGGCTTACTCTTCTTTATTTTATAATAGTATTTACCTTAGTAATAAAAGTAGTATTAACCTTAGCTATTTCTATTATTAATATCTTAGTCTAGTTACTTATTATACCTCTTTTATAAAAAGATATATTATATTTATCTCTATTATTTTATATAATAACCTTGTTAAGATTATTTATACTTATAAACTTAGGCATATTATTAATAAGTATTATAATAGATTACCCTATGATTAGACCTATAAGGTCTTTAAATAGGCTAGTCTAGCAGGTTTAAACCTATAGTCTTTATTTTTAGCTAGTTATTCTTACTATATCTAAAAACTACTTGTCTTAAAGGATAGTATAGCAAAAAACGCTCTTATAGTATATATTCCCTTATTTACCTTTAATACTTTATATATAATATCTAGGGGAATCTAAATGTCTTATATGTAAAACATATACTTTTTAGTGTATTATATAATCTTAGTAAGACGGTAGACTAAGTAATAAACATACTTATTATTATAGATCACTCTATATTTTAAGATAGTATAGTTAGCCTTCTTATAATAGAAATACTTAATACTAAGCCTTTAAAAGCTCTTATAATTCTAGGCTATTACTAGGTATTCTTTAAGGTCTAGTTTATTATTATAATTAGGGATATAAGCTATAATATTTACTTAGACCCTTTTACTTTTAATTATAGATTACTATTAAAGCTTTTCTATATTAATTTTAAGTTGGTTAAGCTTATCTATTAGATAATTAATAATATCTAGCTTTTTTAGCCTATTATTAAGTTAGGCTTTAAATACTTTAATAATAACTTTAATAAGATTTTACTCCTTTTAAAGTAAAGGTTAGCTTTAACTAAGCTATTCCTAAGTCCTTTCTCGTATCTATAGTAGTAGGTAAACCTATTAATAGTCTTACTATTCTTTAAGTTCTTTTTCTTACTTTTTTTTATTATAGTTATTAACTAGATACTTAAGTTTATTATAGAATATATCTTAGCTTTAGGAAATTAACTTATTTATATTTATTTCTAAGATAAGGTATAGCTAAGATTTTATACTTATTAGTAGCTTAATATATATATTTTATAGTATATTACTTTTTATTAAGTTTAAATTTTTAACCTATCTTAATAAGGCCTTAAAGGTTAAAAGTACTTTATAAATCTTAACTATCTTATCTCTAACTAGTTTATTTTAAAACTCTTATAGATATTATTTATAGGATAGGTAAAACTATATATCTCTAAGGCAAAATACTTTCTTTAATATCTTTTTATATTTGCTCTAGTTGTTAATATAAAGGGTTTAACCCTTAGTAATATCCCTAGTTTTTAAAGTATAATACTAGAGGAAGTATATCTTTTTTTCTTAAAATATAGTTAGACTTAATATATAATAAACAAAGTTAAAATTAACTAAGTAATAAGTTATACCTATACTATTAAAAATTAGTAATACTAAGGTCCCTAAGAATAATAATAGCTAGTCTATCCTTTTATAATAGATAGAAGTATAAGTAAGGCAGCCCTTAAACTAGTCTAAGTTAAGCCTATTATCTTTTAAAGACTCTTTTATTATAGAATAGTCTAATACTTATTAGCCCTAAGTAGTAATAGTTATAGCTTTTAAGTCTTTTAATTCTAATTAAAAGGATATACCTGATAATATATAGGTATTAAGTCCTTTTGTCTTAATAGTATAACCCTAAGTATTTTTAAAGAATAAGATTATTATAGTTAGAGCTTAAGGCAATGTTATTACCTTATAATTGCCCTTACTTATAGCTTAGGGTATATCTTATGATTATATTTATACTAGTTTTATTAATATAGCCTTTATTATTACTAGTAGTATTAATAGTTAAAAAGATAGGTTTTATACTAGCCTTATTAATACTACTATTAATACTGTTACTAATACTGCTACTAATACTAATAGTAGTATATAAGTCTATAATTAGTACTATAATAATAATAATAGCATTAATAATAGTAGCAGCATTAGTAGTGATTTAGCTAGCAATTAGAAAAGTAAAGTTTTTAATAGCACTAGTAGTACTAGTAATAGCGTTACTGTTAATACTACTAGTGTATAAGCTAGTGGTTAGGGTAGTAGCGCCTGGAAAAGTAGGTCTTTTACTAGCCTTTAATCTAGGACTTATAGTAAGGACATGCTTAAAGTAGCTAAGGCTTTTTTTTTTAATAGTATTAAGCTTATTACCTTTAATACTATTATAATTAAAGCTTTTATACCTCTCTTTATTTAATTACCTCTTTTTCTCTAAAGCTTTAGCTATTCTTCTATTTTCCTAGCTAATACTCTTTTTTCTTTACTTAATTATAAGCTTTACCTAAGGGTAAAACTTTTTAACTTATAAGAAATTAACTCCTTTTTTTTTACTATTATTTCTCCTCTTTTAGTGTTTCTAATGTGTTTTAGCTTTTTATCTCTTTTTTTTTCCTTAGCTTAACTAGTCTAAGTCTTACTTATTAGATTAAATAATTTATATATTAGTATAATAAGACTATTTACTTTTTTTAACTTTAATATACTTCTATACTTCTTCCTTCCTATAGATTATATTCTAGTTAGATAGCTAATAATATTAGTATAATAAGGTAAAAAGGGTTTTTATTAAAATAATACTTTTTTAAATGTTTATACTTTATATAGCTAGTTAAAAGTATTTATTTACTAGTCTAAGCTTATTTAAGGTAAGAATATCCTTTAATTAACTAACTTTTTAAAGTTCTTTATAGAGGTGTCTTATAATAAAGTCCTAAGTATTAAAAAGGGTATTTTAACCTCCCCTTAAAGGTTAAGATTAATATAAGCAAGGGTTATATTATAATTAACTTAGGGCAAGAGAGCTTTTTTTAATACCTTATTTCTATAATAAAGCTAAGGTATAAAAAAAAGTCTTTTCCTTTTTCTATTAGTAAATACTTATAATCTTAAGAATAACAGCTAACTCTAATATAGTCTTGCCTTTTTTTAAACTCTAACTAGACTAATAAGATAGGACTTTAATAAGCTATCTTTTCTAACTGCTTTAAGCTAATTATTTACTAATTATCTTTAAGTAGTCCTAATACTTTAACTAGATAGCCTTTAGTTATAAAGCCTAGTAAGATATCTTCTTTAATTACCTTAAGCTAATTATTTACTAACTATCTCTAGTTTTAATATTTAAGGTCTAGCTAGACTATTTTATAGTCTATAAAGTCTATCTAAGGTTTAATTAGGGGTCTTTTTTAATAGGAATCTACTTTTTTTACTACTCTAGCTTATTAGCCCTAGAAGAGTTATCTTCCCTAATTACCTTAAGCTAACTATTTATTAATAATCCCCTAGGGTAATATAATTCTCTTATTTTAATACCTATATTAGTTTAAATAACTTTTCTTATATCGCTTAAGATTAGGGTTAAGTAAAGGTAAAAATAGATAACTTTACTTTTAGCTATCCTAGTTAACTTAGGGTTAGTATAAGCCTTTATTATTTATTAGGGTCTTTTATCCTATTTATTTCTATAGCCCCTTACTACTTATTATCTTTAGTCTTAACAAGTAAAAGTAGTTATTATAGTTAAAGCCTAGCTATTATTATTAAGCTGCTTATATATTACCTCTTGTCCTAGGTCTTCTTATTATTACTTAAAAGGCTTTGTTAAAGCATCCCTAGCTAGACCCTTATTTAAGAATAAAGAGTAAGAAGTAGAGTATATATAGAATAACCTATATATAACACTACTATTATATATTTTATAGCCTAGTAGCTATAGTATAGAATTAATACTATAACTTTATAATCTAGTTTATAGGTAGGGCTATTAAAATAATATAAGTCTAGTAATATATAAAAAAGGGTATATTAATATAAGATCTAACAAGTGTTAGGCTCTAACTAGGGCAGGATAAATATATAGGAATAGGGCAAAGCCCTATAATAGTTATATAAAGTAGCTTTATAGTTAGTCTTGTCTAGAGAAACAAATGTATAAAGTTAATTACTAGAATAATAGACTGATAGATCTTAACAGTTGATTAATAACTTAATAGTTCTCCTCCCTAAGGTAGGATAATAACCTTTAACTACTTATATAAATCAAGCTGGCATAGCCTAGTTAGACCAGGGTCTAGATCTACTATATAGTTCCTTTTATACTAGGGCTATACTAGGTAAAACGAAAAAAAATCCACTGACTACCCCTAGCTTAATATATATATAAAATTAAGTTATAAAAGATCTTTATAATTACTCTTATAAATTATATAACTAAGTTAGTTATACTTTATAATAAGATATATATATAAAATAGGTTGATTAAAGTAGTAAATATTATTAAGTCCTTATTTTTTAAGTTTAATAAGACTTAATTATATCTAGAGAAAACATTTAAAAGGAATAAGAGTCTATATATAATAAACCCTTTAAATAAATTATCTACTCTTAGTAATAGAAATATATTTTTAATTATAATATTATTAATCCTCTATATATTATTAATAATCTATAAGTTATTATTCTTCTTCCTTATAAGAAACTATAAGTTCTTATATAAAGTATAACTCTTTTTAAAGACCTTTTAAATAATATATTCTTTAAGTATCTTAATAATCTTATCTATAAGTATTAAAGATATTAAAATTAATCTTTTCTATTAGGCTTTATATAAAATAGTTTTAATATATTATAAAGGGATAATCTTAGGGTTAATTATACTTATATCTTTAAAGTTTTATACTAATACTTTCTTTTATATATAAAAGATATAAATTAAAGCTTTTTATTTTTACTTAGTTAAACCTTAAATACCTTTAAGTATTTACTCTAGTTATTTTAAAGTTAACCTTAACCTTTTTTTAATTATATTAAACTTTAATATAAAAAATTTATTATAAGGTAAAGTATTACCCTTTTATTACTAGATTTTTTTCTTAACTTTAATTAGCTTATTAAGCTTTTAATAAATATTATCTTTAAAGACTAAGTTATTACTTAGTTTATTATTAATAAGATATATTTTTTTTCTCTTTCTTTTATATAATATATTAGTTTAAAGGATTATATTAAAAGGACTTTTTCCTTTTAAATTCTAGGCTATTATAAATTAACTTATATTCCTTTAATAAACTTAATAAGGCTGATGTTACTAGATTTACCTCTTCTCTTTTATTATTTTTTCTTTAGTATAAATCCTTTTTACTAGTTTATATAGGCTAGTAAAACTAAAGACCTTTAAAGTAAGTAATAATAGACTTATTTAATAATTTTAAGCTAGATAAATCTAATAAGCTCTTCCTCCTCTTTTACTTTTACCTACTCTAAGACTTTTTTACTAATAAGTATTTTAATATACTTATTAGCTAATATTTTCCTAAGATATTAGCTTTTCTTTTCTAAAATAATAACTTTTTACTAGTAACTATTATATAGATAATTATATTGCTAAAAGTTATTAATATTTTAATTATAGGTATAAAATTATAGTTAAAAGTAAGCTTTATATCTATAAAAAAAGATATCTCTAATAGTATTTTATAGCCTCTCTCTCCTAATAGGTTAATATAAAAGTAGATATTAACTTTATAGTTATTAAGCTAGACTATTTTTATTACTTTATTAAAAAAAAGATATATATCTTTATAGATAAACCTAAAGTAAGTATTAATTATTATATATAAGATCTTAAGCTTTATAATTAAGTTATAACTAATAAAATAAATCTTAGAGTTATAATCTAATAGTATTTATACCTTATTATTATTTAAGTAATATCCTATCCTATAATAAAGTATTAAAAGGCTATAAATCTTTTACATACTTATTCTTTTAATCTAATTAGGATAAGCTTTTAATTAAAAGGATCTTAGTATATTATTATAAATTTATTAAATTTACTTTTATATATTTACTTAAGTAACTTTCTTTATTAGCTAAAAGATATTATTATATTAAAACCTACTTAATATAACCTTTATATCCTCCCCTAAGATAATTAGTATAACTATAAATTAAATATTATAGTTAAAAACTTTAATAATTAACTTACTAGCTTTTTTTATAATATTATTACTAAGGTTAACTATTAATCTTAAATTAATTATTTTCTATTCTAATAATAATCTAAGATTATAGATAAACTTAGGGCTAAGTATAATTAGATCTCCTATAAAAACTTTAAGTTTTTATTTTATAATTATATCTAATAAGACTTAAAATACCTCTTTTAATTCTTTTTTATAAGCTTCTTTATTAATTACTAAGTTAATATTATTAATTTAAAATCTATAACTTATAAAAATACTTTTAGTTAAGATATTATTAGGCTTAAGCTAGTTAAAACTAATAGATTAGTTTAAAATTAACTTTTAGTCCTTTCTCTTTAATAATAACTACTTTAATTTCTTTCTTACCCTTATTATTACTTTTTACCTAGCTAACTCTTCTCTACTTTATAATAATATTTACCTTAATAATAAAAGTAGTATTAACCTTAGCTATTTTTACTATTAATATCTTAGTCTAGTTATTTATTATACTTTTTTTATAAAAAGATATATTATATTTATCTCTATTATTTTATATAATAACCTTATTAAGATTACTTATACTTATAAACTTAAGTATATTATTAATAAGTATTATAATAGATTACTTTATAATTAAACCTATAAGGTTTTTAAATAGGCTAATCTAATAGGTTTAAACCTTATAGTCTTTATTCTTAACTAGTTATTCTTATTATATTTAAGAACTACTTATCTTAGAAAATAATATAATAAGAAATACTCTTATAATATATATTTCTTTATTTATCTTTAATACTTTATATATAATATCTAGGGGAATTTAGATATCTTATATATAAAATATATATTTTTTAATATATTATATAATCTTAATAAAATAATAGACTAAGTGATAAATATACTTATTATTATAGATTACCCTATATTTTAAGATAATATAGTTAGTCTTCTTATAGTAGAAATACTTAATATTAAGCCTTTAAAAACTCTTATAATTCTAGGCTATTACTAGGTATTTTTTAAGGTCTAGTTTATCACTATAATTAAAGATATAAGCTATAATATTTACTTAGACCCTTTTACCTTTAATTATAAATTACTATTAAAGCTTTTCTATATTAATTTTAAGTTAGTTAAGCTTATTTATTAAATAATTAATAATATCTAGCTTTTTTAGCCTATTATTAAATCAGGCTTTAAATACCTTAATAATAACCTTAGCAGGATTTTACTCTTTTTAAAATAAAGGTTAGCCTTAACTAAACTATTCTTAAGTCTTTTCTTATATCTATAATAATAAATAGATCTATTAATAGTCTTATTATTCTTTAAGTTTCTTTTCCTACTTTTTTTTATTATAGTTATTAATTAAACGCTTAAGTTTATTATAAAATATATTTTAACTCTAAAAAATTAACTTATTTATACTTATTCTTAAGATAAAATATAGCTAAGATTTTATACTTATTAAGAGCTTAATATATATATTTTATAATATATTACTCTTTATTAAGTCTAGATTTTTAACCTATTTTAATAAGGCCTTAAAGGTTAAAAATACTCTATAAATCTTAACTATCTTATCTTTAACTAGTTTATTTTAAAACTCTTATAGATATTATTTATAAGATAAGTAAAACTATATATCTTTAAGGTAAAACACTTTCTTTAATATCTTTTTATATTTACTATAATTATTAATATAAAGGGTTTAACCCTTAATAATATCCTTAACTTTTAAAGTATAATATTAAAGGAAGTATATCTTCTTTTTTTAAAATATAGTTAGACTTAATATATAATAAATAAAGTTAAAATTAACTAGGTAATAAGTTATACCTATACTATTAAAGATTAATAATATTAGAGTTTTTAAGAATAATAATAACTAGCCTATCCTTTTATAATAGATAAAAGTATAAGTAAAACAACTTTTAAGCTAGTTTAAACTAAGCTTATTATTATTATAACACTAAGATCCTAAGGTTAGTATTCTTAATATATAGGGGGTTTTTTCCTAAGGTAAGAAGGGTAGAGACAAGTAAAGTATTAATTAACTAAGGGGTATAAAATCTAAAGCATAAGCTAAGGTAGCTTGAATAGATTAATTACTAAAGAGTAAAGACTAACTGATCTATCTAGATAAAGACTATAGTCTTATATATTAGGTTGTTCTTTATAGCTTACTTTAAATCGCTAAAAGCCTAAAGCTTTTAGGTAATCTAGGAGCTCTAGGCTTACTAAGGGCTAAATACTCTATAGTAATCCTTTTTAACTAGTAGAATATCTATATAAATACCTAAGGTATTTATTAAGGGTTTTACCTGTTATAACTACTTATAGTTAAGCACTAGGCTATATTAATAGTTATAAAAAGGTAGTTAATACCTTAGTTATAATATAAGCTCTCCCTTTTATATCGATATTTTTAGCAACTTATAAGTAGGCTTATACTTATATTTATCTATTAATATATTACTAAGTTTCCCTTTCCTTTTATATTATTATATATTAATAAGATATCTAGTTATATAAAGAAATAAAAAACTATTTTTAATAAAACTTAAAAATATTACCTTCTTACTAAATTTATTAATTAAAATAGGGTTAAGTCTAATATACTATATTCTTATTGTTTTAAAAAGGGTTTAAAGTATAAAGTAATTAATCATTTAAGAAAATACTATTATTATATTAAGTCTAGAAAATTATATAATAGCTTATTAATAGTAAATACTTATAAGTATTTTATAGTTTATAAGGGTTATACTTATTAACTTACTAATATAATAGCTTAAAACTTATTAAAATAGTCTAGGCTAAAGTATAAGAAAGAGGAGGCAGGCAAGACAATCCACCTTTAACATATAAAAGTATTAACAGTATAAAAATCTCTATTTAAAATACTTATATAGTTAGACTATTTATATAAGTAAAAGAAACTAGTCTATTTATAAGGTAAGTAGTTATTTATTTATAGGGTTATAGGTTTAAAGAAGGATATTATTAAAGAGATATCTTTAGAGTAGTATATTATAAGGGAAGTATAGGGTTTAAATGCCTTTAATATAATTAACTAAGAGGTAATAGGTTTTAACTTAATATTAATTAATTAGGGTTTTAATAGTAGAACTATTAAATAAGCTCTTATAAGTTTTCTAGGTGTTTACTAGGTTTTTATATATTTTTACTAGTATTATATCCTATCTACTTAACTAGGTACTTTAATCTATCTTTAGTATTATAAAAGTCTATAATATTTTTAACTTTATATTTTAGTTGCTTATTAACTTTTATATATTTGTTTAGTCTAGTGTTTTTTAATACTAATTTAAGTAGTAAGACATAGAAAATTAGATATATCTATATTATTATAAATAGTTTTAGTTTATAAATAATCTTACTAGTTTATCTTTTAATCTAAAATAGTCTTAACTTTTTAAAGTCTAATTTATCGCTTAGTTATATTATCTTAATATTTTTTTATAAGAGGTAGATCTTATCTCTCTTTTAAAAGGTTAGTCTCTTTAACCTTTTCTAATTAGTATATTTACTTATTTTATTATAGACAAACTCTAGTTTTTTTTTTATAAGTTTATATAAGGTTTTTAATTCTTTAACTCTTAGTCTTATTTTAAGATTTTCTTTTAAGTTAAAAGGGGTTTAATAGACTTTTAATTTAAAGTTATAGTTAGTAAAGAATAAAGATATCTTAGTTAATTCTTATCTAGTGTTATTATAGGTAAACTAGGCGATTAGTAGTAATTATACCTAATTATTTTATTTATAGTTGATATAATAATATAAATATTATTTTATAGTCTAATTAAATCTTTTTATTTATCTATTAAACTAAGGGTAGTAAGCTATTAATAATTAGTGTTTAGTTTTAAGTTAGGCTATAAGGGCTTTTTAAAAGTTTAAGGTAAATAATTTATCTCTGTTACTAACTAGTTCGTCTAATAGTTTATAGTTTATAATAATATTTTTTATAAATATATAAGCTAGTTCTTTAATATTACTAGCTTTTTTATATAGGATAAAATAGCTATACTTAATAAGTCTATCAGTAATTACTAGGATACTATTAAAAGATACTTTAATTAAGGGTTTTTCTAAGAGTAATAGTTTTACTATAAAATCTAAAGAGACTAAGCTCTATAACTTTTTAGGGATTAGAAAAGGTTATAATTCTTTATAGATCTTATACCGATTTACCTTACTTTTATTATATTTATTATATTTTTTAATTACTTCTTTTATAGTTTTCTTAGCTTTAGGGAAGTTATAGGTATAGTATAATTATTTTAGAGTCTTAATAACTCTTTAATATCTATAGGGGAGGATTTTATATAATTCTTTTACTAGGTCTTATTATAAAGTATTAGGGATATAGATCTTTTTATAGAATTAGTAGACTTTATTTTTCTTCTCTATATTTTTACTAAAGCTACTTTATATAAAGTCTATAAAGTCTTAGTTATTATAAGCTTCTTTAATTTTATTAGTCTAATTAGGGTTTAAAAAGACTTAAAAGATAGTGTTTAACTCTTAAAGAGCCTAGCCTAGGCTTTTATCTTTTAAGACTATTAAGATACTTTATATATAAGGTTTTAGTTTTTATATATAGTCTTTTCTTTAACTAAGAGTGTCTATCCTAGTGTTTTTAGGTCCTTTTTTATATATAATTTTAAAATTAAATTTAAAGAGAAATTTAGTCTATCTAATTTGTTATTTATTAAGTTCCTTATTAGTTGTAAAATAGGTAAGGTTCTTATAATCTATATAAATAATAACTTAGTGTTATACTTTATAAAGATAAACCTTTTATTCTTTAAGGGCTTTAATAATAGCTATTAGTTTTTTATTATATATTTAATAGTTAATTTCTACTCCTTTAAGTTTTTTTAAGAAGAAGGCAACTAGGTGTTATAGTCCTTTCTTATTATATTATCTAAGTTGTCTTTTAATTATAAAGTCTAAAGAGTTAGTTTTAACTTTATATAGTCTTACTAGGTCTAAGAGTATAAGTATAGGTTTACTTAAGATCTTTAATTTAATAGCTTTAAAGGCTTTACTAGCTTAATTATTCTACTTAAACTTAGTCTTCTTATAGATAAGCTTAGTAAGTAGTAAAGCAAGTTTACTATAGCTTTTTATAAAGCAGTAATAATAATTAGTAAATCTAAGGAAAGCTTATACTTCTTTTATTATTTTTAATAGTAGCTAGTCTTATACTACTACTACTTTCTTAAGGTTTATCCTAATAAATCTAGGGGTAATTTTAAATCCTAGGAAGATAGTTTCTTTAGTGTAAAACTTACTCTTCTTTAGTTTTATTAAGAGTTTAATATCTTTTAAGGCTTATAGTATAATATAAATATATTACTTATATTTTACTTTATTTTTTAAGTAGATAAGGATATTATCTAGGTAGATAATATAGAATCTATTAATATAAGGTTATAAGATATAGTTAATTATAGCTTAAAATATTACTAGGGCGTTTTATAGTTTAAAAGGTATAACTAGGTACTTATAGTGTTTATACTTAGTTTTAATTACTATTTTCTATTCTTCTCCTTTTATTATTTAGATTAAGTTATAGGCTTTTTTTAAGTTAAGGCATGTTATTATTATAGCTCTTATTAGTTAGTCTTATAGTTTAAATATTAAGGGTAATAGTCCTTTATTAAGGATAGTAATACTATTAAGTTATTAATAGTTAATATATAGTCTTTATTTTTTAATACTATCCTTACTTTTCTTTAGTATAAATAAGATTAGGTATTTTACTAGTAAATTTAATAGTTATATATAATCTTTCTCTAGGTTTTTATTAAGATATTATTATAAAGCTGTAAATTTCTCCTTGTCTAGTCTATAGATTTTATATAATTTAAGTTATTCTCTTGGTTTAATTAGTATATAATAGTTAAACTAATTATACTTTAATAATCTTATATCTAATATTTTTTTAAATAATTTATTATACTTCTAGTATTCTTCTAGTATCTCGTTTAAGATTTTTATTATAAATACTTTAATAATTATTAATATCTTAAAAGTCTTTTCTATAAGCTTATTTAAGGATCTCTTATAAGTTATTCTAGAGGTTAAGTCTTTTTAAATATCTTTAGTTTCTCTTTTTAAGATTAGTTAGGTATATTTTTTAAGTATTAGTCTAAAGAATATCTAGCTAGTTGTCTAGTTAATTCTTAGGTTATTCTTTTATAACTATAATATCCCTAGAATTAAGTGGTATAATTTAATTTCTATAATATTAAAGGTTACTTTTTTATTATATATATTATAAGCTAATATTAAGAGGGGTATAGTCTTTATTATAATATCTCTCTTTTTATACTAAGCTAGTTCTCCTTTTATAATATATAAACAATATATAAATTCTTTCTTTTTCTAAGATAATTATAACTAGTTAATAACTCTAAGTAATATATAATTTCCTTAGGATTTATTATTAATTACTATAATAATATTATACTAATTATTAATAATAAAAGTATAGGTAAATAATCTTAAATTTAAGCTAATAATTATTATAAAAGTCTTTATCTCTAGGTTATCCTATTAACTCTTTATAAGTAATATCTATTATTTTTTATCTAGTTTTATCTTAGGGTTAGTTATAAGTATTAGCTTTTATCTATAGGTTATAGTTTATATTATATAAGGTTTTTAAGCTAGGATTTAAGTCTTATATTAATAAATTACTTTTATATATGTTTTATAGCTTTGATTTATTCCTTTATAGTTTTTATTTATAAATTAATAAGGTCTTCTCTTATAAGAATATATCTTTATACTTTTCCTTAGTGTTATTATATAATTTTCTCTAAGTAGTAGTATAAATATATTATTAAAGTATATTATATTATGTTTAACTTATTTTTATAATATATTAGGAATTAAAGGTTTAGCTTAAAGGTAGCTTATCTATTATATTAATCCTTTATTTCCTAATACTTTATTTCTTCTTATAAATATAAGTTATTAATTTACTATGTCTTATACTTAATAGAGAAGAAATTATACTTTAGTTTATTTATAATATATACTTTATATAATATAATATATTATATCTAAGTAATTTTTTTATAGTATCTATATTAAGGGCTTATTTAAGGGTTATCTTAATAGTTTAGTTATTAGTTATTTTTTAAGGAGTTATAGTATAAGACTTTATCTATAAGGAATAATATATATTCTCCTTTTAAGATTAAGTTAAGTCTAATTCCTAGGTATTTTTAAACTATAAATAAGGGGGTATTATATAATTTTTTTATTAGTTTTTCTTTAATTTTTAATAGATTATTAAATTCTTTTCTTTATTACTTAAGTATATAAAAAGCAAGTTATTTATCACTTTCTTTATAAATATAAGTCCTAATAAAAGAGTTATCTAACTATATCTTTTAAACTTCTTAGTTATTATAATATATTATTATAAGGTATTATTTAAGATAGTCTAGCTATTTAGATATAAATATTAAAATATCTAGTTCTAAAAGTTTCCCTAGTTATTATATACTAATAGGTTTTTATTTTATATATAGGGTATTATCTTTAATATATATATTATATCTAAAGTTATTTAGATTTATAAATTAATATTTTTTTTTATTTTTAAAATAATTATCATATAATTTTTATAGCTAATAGTTTAGTCTATTATCTTAATTCTTTATATATTTTAAAGATAGTAATATATAAAAGAGTAAATACTTTATATAATAAATATATATTATTATTTCTCTTTATTCTTAGATATAATAGACTTTTTTACTTTAGTATTTTAAGTAAGTCTTAGCTTTATTTATTTTATAAGGTTTATTTAATCTATAATATATAATTAGCTTTAATCCTTATATAGTTAGGGTTATATTATTTCTAACTAGTAGTAGTAGATAATCTACTTCTACTATTATTTTAGGGTATAGTATAGCTTCTCTAGTTATTAATCTGCTTAAGATTATATATTATTTTAGAGATAGTTTCTTTATTAGTACTATAGTATAAGTATTACTAAGATCTATAACGTTATAGGTTAGGTTGTTTTATATAATTATATTTAAGGTCTAAACTAGTTTATATTATACTAGATTAACTAATTATTTCTTAGGTACTAATTTCTAACCTATTTTTTTTAACTATTTATATATATTAGTATAGTGTCTTTTTCTTTAATAATTATAGTACTTAATATTCTTAAGGTCTTATTTTAGTTTTTATTATATTATATTTAAGTCTATAGGTCTTAAATATATCTTATATATTATTATTTAACAGTTCTAGTATTAATTAATAAATTGTTTAGACTAGTTATTTTATTAAGGTCTTCTAGTATTAGCTAATTATTAGGGTTTTTACTATTATTTTTTTATCCTTTATTTATATAATTAGTTATTAATATAGGTTGTTATTTCTATATATAATAAGAAATCTTTTAAGGGGTTAAGCTTTAAGACTTTGTCTTTAACTTTGCTTTTAAATCCTTAGTAAAACAGGAATTTCTTGGTTTTATTAGTATAGTTTAAAAGTAAGTAAAGGCATTAGAATTTTACTATGTACTAGACTATTAAACCTTTTTACTTAAGTTGGTATAGGCTTTGTTCTTATTAGTATTTCTTATCTGGTTTTTAAAAGAGGGATTTTAAGGCTTATTTATATTTTATATAAGTTATAAAGATGTTATAAGTTTCTAGTCTAAGTTCTAAGGTAAATCCCTTTTTAAAAAAGTTTATAAGGTATAGTTTAAACTATACTAGTACTCTTCCCTTTAGAAATAAGTTGGTATATACTACTTTTTTATATTTGTTTTAAAAGCTATTAATATAGAAACAGTAGTAAGCTCCTACTTAAGCTAGGTAGTTTTTTAGGTGTCTATAAGTACTATTAAAAGGCTGGGGCTAGTTAAGCCTTAGCTTTTCTTGTCTTTTAATAGGGGTTGTGATAATATTAGTAACAGCATATATAGTATATAGATTACTTTTAAGTTAGGGCACTTAAGTGGTGCTAGCGTATAGTTTACTAATAAGTTTTTTCATCTGGGCAAGGTCTCTCTTTATACTAATGTATTTAGTATTGTCTCTACTGTTATTAGTGTCTTTTATTTCTTAGTTAAGGCTGTGTTAAGCAGGGGCCTTTTCCTTTTTCTTGTTAGACTTGCTAGAGTTATAGCTGCTGGTAGATGGGGTGTTTTTACTAGATATATTGACTATAGAATGTTGTTGATTATACTTGTCTTATCCTCTGAAAGAGAGTAATTAATATGTTATAATACTAAGATCCTAAGGTTAGTATTCTTAATATATAGGGGGTTCTTTCCTAAGATAAGGAGGGTAGAGACAAGTAGAGTATTAATTAACTAAGAGGTGTAGAATCTAAAGCGTAAGCTGAGGTAGCTTGAATAGATTAATTATTAAAGAGCAAAGGCTAACTGATCTATCTAGGTAGAGACTATGGTCTTATATACTAGGTTGCTCTTTATAGCTTACTTTAGATCGCCAAAGGCCTAGAGCTCCTAGGTGATCCAGGAGCTCTAGGCTTACTGAGGGCCAGGTGCTCCGTGGTGATCCTTCCTGACTGGCGGAACATCCGTGTGGATGCCTGAGGCATCCATCGGGGGTTCTGCCTGTCGTGACTACTTGCGGCTAAGCACTGGGCCGTGTTAGTGGTCGCGGGGAGGTGGCTGATGCCTTAGTTGTAACAATTATCTTTTAAAGACTCTCTTATTATAAAATAGTTTAACACTTATTAGCCTTAAATAATAGCAGTTATAGCTTTTAAGTCTTTTAACTCTAATTAAAAGGATATACTTAATAATATATAAGTATTAAGTCCTTCTATCTTAATAATATAACCCTAAGTATTTTTAAAGGATAAGATTATTATAGTTAAAGCTTAAGGTAATACTATTACCTTATAATTACCCTTACTTATAGTTTAAAGTATATCTTATAATTATACTTATACTAGTTTTATTAATATAACCTCTACTATTATTAATAGTATTAATAGCTAAAAAAGTAGATCTTATACTAGCTTTATTAATACTATTACTAGTACTATTATTAATACTATTACTAGCACTAATAATAATATATAAATCTATAATTAATACTATAATAATAATAGTAGTATTAATAATAATAGTAATATTAATAGTAATCTAACTAGTAATTAAAAAAGTAGAGTTTTTAATAGTACTAGTAGTACTAATAATAATGCTATTATTAATACTATTAATATATAGACTAATAGTTAAAATAGTAATACCTAGAAAAGTAAGTCTTTTACTAGCTCCTAATTTAAGACTTATAATAAGGATATATTTAAAGTAGCTAAAACTCTTTTCTTTAATAATATTAAGCTTATTATCTTTAGTATTATTATAATTAAAGCTTTTATACCTTTCTTTACTTAATTACCTCTTCTCCTTTAAAGCTTTAGCTATTCTTTTATTTTCCTAGTTAATACTTCTTTCTTTTTACTTAATTATAAGCTTTATCTAGGGGTAAAACTTCCTAGCTTATAAAAAACTAACTCTTTCCTTTTTATTATTATTTCTCCTCCCTTAATATCTCTAATATATTCTAATACTTTATCTCCTTCCTTCTCCTTAGCTTAACTAGTCTAAGTCTTACTTATTAGATTAAATAATCTGTTGGTTCAATACTAGGATCCCATTCCTGGGGTAAAACAAAGGGCTAAAACTGGTTCATACTGTTGGTCTGGTCTTCTCTGTATCTGGTGGAAAGCAGTCTAGGAGCTCCAGAGAGCTCTTAAATAGCTTCCATCTTGATCACGTGGTTGCTCCCCACATAGCTCCCATGGAGCTTCCAGCTCCCATATCCACAGCGAGCGAGCGCTGCGAATCTACTGTTCCAACAATAATATAACCAAGCGATAAATTAAACTTTAAGAAGTTAGAACTATTTCAGATTAAAAAACAAACTAGTAAAGTCACCTATAAACTAAGACTCCCTATAATAATATAGATATACTTTGTCTTTTATATCTTACTGTTTAAACTAGTATTAAGAAACACTAGATTAAATAAATATATAAAAGTTAATAAACAACTAAAATATAAAGTTAAGAATATTATAGACTTTTATAACATTAAAGATAGATTAAAATACCTAGTTAAGTAGATAGAATATAACGCTAGTAAAAACATATAAAAACTTAGTAAATACCTAGAGAATTTATAGAAGCTTATTTAATAGTTCTACCTCTAGAATCCTAACTGGCCTATATTAAACTAAGGTTAACTAATATAAAAGAGTCTAACCCAAAATCTAACCAGGAAAAAGAATCCCCTATACTAAGCTTACTTAAATAATTAATAGTATAAGCCTCTATTAACTCTTTAGCCTTTAAATTTATAAACCCTTAAGTAAATAGATCTATACCCTTTGTCTCTAAGGCTTTATATTACTTATATAAATAAGCTAGACAACTAACTATAATAGAAATCTATATCTATAATATAAATAGTACCTCCTTAGCCTCTTCTTCTTTAAGATATAATTTCTTTTAATTATCTAAATATTTTAATACTATTAATAGTTATTAATAAACTTATACCCTAATATATAAGACTTATAAGAACTTATAAGATAAAGCTACTAAAGACTTATTATAAGTATAGCCTTACTTTATATACTTAAAGCACCTTAATACCTTTCTATCTAATATCTTACACGTTAAATTATATTTAAAATAAAAAGAATATATTATATTAGATAAAAGTATAAATCTATGTAAATTAATCTAAGCAGCTAATATATAACACTTACAAGTTTTATTAGCTATAAATTTTTATTTCTCTATATAACTAAATATCTTATTAGTATATAACAATAAAGAAAAAAAGAACTATAGCAACCTATTAACTAATAAATATAGGCTAGGGCTTATTTATAAGTCGCTATAAATATTAATATAAAAGGAAGAGCTTATATTATAATTAAGGTATTAGCTACCTCCCTATAACTACTAATAAGGCCTAGTGTTTTAAACCAGTGGTTAATAAGAGCAGAACTCCTAATAGATGCCTCAGGTATCTATACAGATACTTAGCTAATTAGAAAGGATTACTTAGATCACTATAGCAAGCCTAGCGCTCTAGATCACTTAGATCACTATAATAAGCCTAGTAAGCTATAAAAAGCAACCTAATATATAAGACCACAGTCTCTACCTAGATAGATTAGTTAGCCTTTACTCTTCAGTAATTAATCTCTCTACCCAAGCTTAACACTTACACTATCAGATCTTACCTCATGTCGATTAATACTCCACTCGTCTCTATCCTCTCTACCTTAAGAAAGAATCCCCTACGCATTAAGAATACTAACCTTAGGATCTTAGTGTTGTAACATATTATAATAAGATCTTATACTTATTAAAGCTTAGTTTAATCTTATATAAAATATAAAGGCTAAATAAGGGATCTTAAAAGAAAACTAGTAAAACTTTAATAAAACTAGTTTTATAATAGGTATTATATACCTAAGAATAACTATTATAACTTTAAATAGTTATTTTAAGGCTAAACTAGCCTAACTAGGTAATTATAAGTAGGTTATAGTTATATAAGCTATAAATATAACTAGTAAAGCTATTTTTTTATTTATTATCTTAGCTAGTTAATATTATTTTATTAACTAGTATAAAAAGTGTAGCTTATTAGTTAGCTAGGCTATTAAAACTACTGAAAATAGCTAGACTATAAATAAGATAGGCTATATATAAATCTAGTATTTTAATTATATTATATATAGCTATATAAAGGGTAGATATTAACTTCTTATACTAAATAGTTATAAAAGCTATTTTTTAGTTTAATTTAAAGCTTTTTATAAGGCTAATAATATTATTATACTTTATATACTAGCCTATTTATCTTATATACTTTAGTTATTAAATATAAAGTATTTTAAGCTATTAAAGTAAGTATATAACTGGTAAATTAAGGCTTATATAAGGGCTTATATTAACTATATTATAAAGTTAGAGTTTCTTTATAGCTTTTATAAGGCTTTTTTTATAGTTATTATACCTATTAATATAAAAGCTAGCTTTTTAGGGGTTAGTTTAGCTTTATATAATTTAACTAGGGTAATATTAAAGCTAGATATCTAGTTATAAATACCCTCCTTATTATTTAACCTCTTTATAACTACTACTATATAAATATTAGCTACACTATATAGTCTATATAAAACTACCTTTTAAACTAACCTTATAAAAAGCTATATAATAACTTATTAAAATAATTCCCCTACCTATATATTAACTGTTATAAATAAGCTAGCTAAAGGGGCTATAATTATTACCTATTAACTAGCTTTTTTATATATAAAGCTTATAATAGCTTATAAGGCTAATAAAGTACTTAATAAGTATAAGAGGGTTAAATATATATATATATAACTTAGGGGGGCCCTTATAATTAGGGAAGCCTTAGATATACTTAATTAAATAAATGTGGATAACTAGCTAGCTAGTAAATTATATAGTGAGGAGGGTTATATAAAAGGGGCTATTATAAAGCTATAGTGTTATAAGAGGTGTAAAAAGCTAGGCTATACTATTTATAAGTGCTTAAAGGCTATACTAGCTTTTAATTTATCTATCTATAGTAAAAGCGTGGTTAATTAATAGTGTTATAATATAAATAAAGCTATTTTTAATATAAGGGTAGTAAAAAGTAAGTAGTTTACTTATATAAGTGGTTTACTTATAGATTATATTAATCTTTTTAAAAGTTTTTTTTTAAATCTTTTTAACTTAAGATATTTTATATTATAATTATTATATTATTAAGGTTTTATATAGTTTAAAGCTTTTTTTATAATATAGTTAAATATAATATCTTATAGGCTTAATTTATTTCTCTTATATAATTTAATTATCTTAAGAGTTTATTTACTAGGTTTAACTTTTTAAGTTAATAATAGATCTTATAGTTAAATTTTATTAGATAAATATATTAATAAGTTTATTAGCTTTTTAATTATAAGTACTTTATAAACCCCTAGAGATTTATATAGTTTAAATAAACTTATACTAAGTATTTACTATTTTTTAAATAATAATATTAATATTTAAAGGTTTTTATTATAGTTATTATCTTTTTATCTCTAGTATAATAGTTAAGCTTTACTCTTTAAAACTTAATAAAATAAAAAGCTATTAAATATTAAACTCTTTAATTATTAAGTTATAAAAGTATAACTAACTTTATAAAGTTAAAGATATTAATATCTATATATATAAGCTTTTCTAGGTTAAAGTATTATAATAAAAACACTTATTAAAACTCTTTAATAAGATAGTAAAATACTTATATTTCCTTATTTTTAAAGATTATCTTCCCTAGTTTCTTTTTATTTATACTTCTTTTAAAAAGTATTATTAGAGGTTATATAATCTTAAAATACCTAGTTATAAAGTATTAGTAAAAATTATAAAAGCTTAAGAATATTTAGATATTATAATATATCTTAAGTATAAGTTATTTAATTATAATTTAAATCCTAGTTAGATTTATTATAACTCTTTAATCTAAGATAATAAATCTAAGGAATTTTATTTAGTCTTTATAAAAGATATATTTATTTATTAGTTTTAATATATAACTATATATCTTTTAAATAGTTTAATATAATATATAAAGCCTAAATATAACTTTTTTAATCCTTTATAAAGATTAATATATTATTAAAGTAAACTATATAAAAATAATTTAATAAACTATTAAAAATAATATATATATAACTTTAAAATATTATTAATATATTAATAAGGCTAAAAAGTATAAATAAATACTTATAATAATTATATTTAGTCTAAAATATTATTTTCTACTTATCTCCTTTCTTTATTTAAATCTTATAATAAGCTTTTTTAATATTTAGTTTTAAAAATATTATAACTCTTAAGATCTTATTAAAAATCTCTAAAATTAAAGGGAAAATATAATAATTCTTTACTATTACTTTATTAAGTTCTTTATAATTTATATATAACTATAATATTCTATCTTTCTTAAGAATAAATAAGATAAACACTTTTATAAAGCTTTTAAAAGGTTATATATATCCTTTTATAAGCTCTTTTTAAATATATCTTTTAGCTTTTTAAAGCTTTATATAAGAAAAAGAATAGATTTATTTATATAATAATATAAAATTAAGTATAAAATTAATAATATAGTTAATATCTTTAAAAAAAGATAAGGACTTTACTTTTTTATAGTTAAAAACTATAATATAAGCTAAAAACTCCTTTAATAGTTCTTTAATTTTCTTTCTTTTCTCTTTTAACTTAACTACTTTATTTATTAATATAGGTTTAAGGGTTTTAATAATAGTAAAGATAATTATTTTATTATATAAATATTTAATAAACTATTATAAATTATTTATCTTAATTTAGTAAAAGTATTATTTATATTATTACTAGTTAGATTTAAGGCTTAAAAATATCTTATATATATTTAAAGTATTATTAAATAATAAGACCTTACTCTCTCCTTTTAATACTTTATAATTTATTATAAAATAAAAATATAAATAAGTTTTAATTTAGCCTTAATAATCTTTTATTTCTAGGTTAATTTAATATATATTATAAGTAGAAATACTTATATAATTTATAATAAATACTAAGGTTAACTTTTATTTTACTTTTTTAAGCTATAATTTATAAGACTTATAGTAAAATAAGTATTAAGGTTAACTATAACTTTATAATTCTATAGTAAAGTATTTTAAAGTTAAATTATCTCTTTTATAAAAAGAATAAGAGTTATAATTACTTTTATATTAAATATTAGCTTAAAGTATTACTTAACATCCTCTTTTTTTCCTCTTACTTTAATTAGATTTCTTAGACTTTAAGCTTAAAAGTAAAGATAGTCTTTCTTAGTTAAAAGTATTAATTAATATAATAATTTAATATATTATAGTTATAATAATAAATATTTTTATTTATTAAATACTTTATTATCTCTTGACTAGGTTTTTATATACTTTTCTTAAAGAACTCCTTAAGATTTCTAGGGTTTTAAAGTATAATAATTAATACTTTTATAAAAGCCTTAAGAGTTAAAAAGCTTAGATTTAATCTCTTTTTATAGGTAAAACAAGCTTTTTATATTATTTTTACGTTAGCTATTATTTCTTAATAATTTCTAAGTAAATTATTACTATATAATACTAAGTGGTTTTATAGTTTAATATTAAGCTTATTATAAAAGAATAAAATACTTTCTTTCTTTATCTTTTAAGGCTTATACTTTTCTAGGCTATTTAAATAAAAATAAAAGTCTTAAAAGCTTTAGTTATTTTATTAATAAGCTTCTTTTATTTATATTAATATATTTATATCTTTATTTTTAATGTTTTTAATTAGGTTTAAGATTTAAGTTTAAAAGGTTTTTTATATATTTTAGGCCTAATTTTAAAGTGTTTTATTTATTAGGTCTAAGTATTTATTTTATTAAATATAATAGTTTTTATTTATATTATTAAATACTAATAAGATCTAGTTTTAGTCTAGTTTATATCTTTATAAGGGCTTATTAAAAATATACTAGATATTAATAAGCTAATTATCTTATATTTAATATAAGATAATATAAGTCAATTATATTAAATAATAAACCTTAAATTCTTTATTTAAATTATTATCTTAAGAGTTTATACTTTAAAATAAGATTAATAATATTTTTATAAAGATATATCTTTAACTTAGTATAATAACTATATCTTTTTAACTTAAAACTATAAAAAAATGTCTAAGATATTAATATATATTTAAAGCTAGTTAATTATATTTTACAGGTTATTTTTTAGGGTTTAAATCTATTTTTTATAGCTTTTAAAGTTAAAGTAATATTTAATAACTTGTTTAGTTTATTATTTATAATAGTATTTATTACTATTATAACTAAGGATATTTCTTAGAGAGTTATAGGTTATTTAAAATCAACTTATTAGTTATTTACCTTCTTATAAGAAAGCTTTAAGTAAAAGAATTATAATTATAATACCCTAGGTAAGTCTTAAAGGATAAAAGCTTCTCTATAAAAAAGGGAATATATTTAATACTAGCACTAAGACTATAATAGAGACTAATCCTTAAAGTCCTTAAGTTTAAGGCCCTTAAGGTTCCTACTTATATAAGGAAAGGATTCTCTTCCTAAATTTAGTCTTAACTTAACTTTAAATCCCCTATATTTCCTACTTGACTCCTAGGCTGCTTATAGCCTATATTAGAGTCCTACTAGTTATTCTCTCTTACTTAGGAACCTTTTAAGTTCTGCTTATAGCTGTGTGCTCTGTTGTAAGGCTGTATGCTTTAGGGCCTTATAATTAATAGCAACTATAAACAAGATCTTTTATTAACACTTTGTTAGCTATACTACACTTATACTAATAATATTAGATATAAATAAAGCTTAATATAATATATAATACACTATAAACACTTAATTTCTTACTATTATAAAAAGCTTACTATACTAAGCTTTTTACTAGAGTAAAGGGGCTAGTTAAACTAGATATAGCTCCTCTAAGCTTAACTAAGAGAGAGATATATTATCTAAAACTATACAGGGAGCTTATAAGATATACCAGGCAAATATACTAAAATCGCTGCTAAAATAAGCCTAGTAGCCTTACTAAACCCTAGTTAACTATTTTTTTTATTTAATTTAAAGAGTTAGAGCACAATATAATAATTTTATACTTAGACCCTAAGTCAGTAAAGTTATGATTTAAATAGAATGTAAACTCCAGCATCCTATTCACGCTTTTTATATCTAGTAATTACCTTTTCTCCACTTAGTTCTACGCAGGATAGTGATTAGTATAGAAAATAGAAACCACAGTCAAATAAAATAGAACCTAGCCCCCCTGCATTTTCACCGCCTTTATTCTGCCACGTTAATTTATTAGAACCAAGGGCTATGTTCTTTATAAATATGAGATCGGCTGCACAAACGTTCCCAACACCAAGCCTACCAGCCAGAATCCTCAGGGAACCCATCTCGACCAGCAGGGGGCTAGTCAGCCCCAGCAAGGAGGCAACCAAAACAGGCGACAGGCCAAATGCGACCCCAAGGATCCCAACTGCAAGGCTCCGGCCCCGGCTCCCTATGTCTGCAACGCTAAGCGCGACCCAAAGGATCCCAACTGTAAGACTCCTGCCCCGGCTCCTCACGCGCGTGCCCACTAGTTCAGCTCTACCCTAGACACTCTAATAACAGCAGTAGTAACTGCTACCTTGTTATTAGCTCTGCGTGATCAGCTCCCTCAATGACTTCGCTCCGCGTCCAGCAGGTCTTCAAGCGGGTGCAGAGCTCTTGAGTCAGGCACTTTCTGCCTCAGGGGCTAGAGCAAGTCTATGAATCTAGCTCGGAAGTATTCCTTTGTCTTTCATGTGTGGCTTAGAACTTGTTTTGATTTTTAGGTAAATTCATTCCAATATATCCCGGGATCTAAAAAAAAGAAATTGATTTCAACCTGGGAATTGTGCACTTCGGACATTCATTAACGAGGATTATAGCATTGCAAGCATTGCTAAATATTTAGCCATAAGCATTCGAAGGCTATGTATAGTGTGTTGCTTTAGGTCTAGTATTATACTGAGGAGTTCAATGTCGCACTCGGATATCCCTTTTAGGGGACTACGGGGTGGTTTATTAAGTTATTAGGCAACATTATACAGTAAATATATACTAGACGGGAGAGGAAGTCAATCGAGATTTAAAATGGCAGACTGGCACGGAAGCTTCACGCCGATCGAGTCATCTTCTTCGCGACTGGGATGTAATAACTTTTCCTCTACGTTAACGTACTGTGGGCGGCTAAACCTTAATTCGACGTAGTTGTAGGAAGTTTTGCACGCAGTAGCACGAGGGACTATATCTGCCAAAGTAGATTTAACTGTGGTTATTACTGGATTGTCGTTGTGTTTGAAGATACTGGGTATGGTATCTGCTGTGTATATTTACGGCGTTTTTTAATGTGTTGGCAGCCCTAGCCTTGAGGCGTGCTAAAATGTTTACGTCGTATACCGCCTCTACACTCTTTATTTTTCCACATGCCTAGCGTTGTGCGTATTCGCCTAATTTAAACGCAGTGCAGGTAATGTCGACATGCCTAGCGTAATACGTATTCGGCTAATTCAGACGCAGCGCAGGTGGTATCCGACCAGCCTAGTGTAGTGTGTATTCGGTTAAATCAGACGTAATGTAGGTAATTTCCCTCAGGTAAAAGTAATTTTACGACCAATGCTCGAGGATTTGAAGTCTGACAAAAAGCGCGTTGATAATTGTAAAGAGGTACGGCACATTTAAAACAATATATAGGAGCGAAAGCAGAGTATCTGGGGCTATTAGCGGAGATCTAGTAAGAGGGGATACACTACGATACACGCTTTCCATAATTGCATTAATCGTATTCTCTTATCATCACCATTGGGTTGGCTAGCCGGCAAGTGGGAAAGGACTTGGCTCTCGGATACAAAGTTTAATACACACTGTTAACCCCAGCCGAGCAGCCGAGGAATACGCTGCCGACTGGCGGATCCTGTCAGCGAATAGACCGCTAGGAGTTGTTTGTATGGCTGCAAACCGACCCCGGAAGCTGTGAGCAAGCCACAGGCTGCTAGTTTAGCACAACTGCCCGCCACGAGGGTTTTCCCTGCCCCAATACTTGGATCAGAGGGTGCGGCGGGCATTATATATATTCTCCGCGGCATGTTGAAGCGTAACGCGCCTATCATATTCGCATTATAAACTCCGCAGCATCTCGCAGCACGCCATAGGTAGCTTTATTATAAAATGCTATCCAACCCGATCTTTCCTGTCCTGTTCCTATCCCCAAGCTATTTGACACCTCAGCATTCAATTATAGTTCCTCGGCAACAACCTCGAGCTCTCTCATCATGAAACATTTCCTTCTAGTCTCTGCAATCGTCAACGGCGCTCTCGCGGGTTGCCCGATAGATCACTTCCGAACATGGAAGCCGGCCGGAAAAGGCGACGGTAGGGAAATTGACTCACAGAATCGATCAGAACCATGGGCTGATTGAGTCAATAGCGCGTTCTCCCTGCCCCGGCTTGAATTCTTTAGCAAACCACGGCTTCCTTCCCCATAATGGAAGAAACATTGATTCGCACACCCTCAGCACGGCTCTTGTGGACTCTCTGAACGTCGCACAGGACCTGGCTGACCAGCTTTTTGCGGGAGCTATCTCCTCTAACCTCCGCATAGCAAATGCTACTACTTTCGATCTCGATGACCTCGACAACCACAATATCGTGGAGCACGATGCCAGTATGAGGTCAGCATGAAATTACCCTCCACGGTGGTATGCTACCTCCGGACAAACTAACCAAAATATCTCGATAGCCGCGGAGACTTTTATTTTGGAGATGATCACACCTTTAACCAGACCATATTCGACGAGACGAAAACCCACTGGACAGCTGAGAATCTTACGGTCGAAATGGCAGCAACGGCCCGACTCGCTAGCATAGCGATTTCCAACGCGACAAACCCAACATTCAACATTACCAGCTTCTCTAAGAAAGGATTCGGCGAGCCTGCCGCCTATTTCCTGGCGTTCGGAGATTGGGACTCGCACACAGCCAATCGTAGCTTCGTCGAATACGTATTTCGTAAGTGCATAACCAGCGGTTACAATAATCACTGTCCTCCTATACTTTACTTATCGTTTCTATATATAGAACATGAGCGTCTACCATTGGAGCTCGGCTGGAGCCGATCTGCTGTCCCTCGCGGATTAGCAGATTTTATTTATACGATGCAGCTGATTTCGAACGCCACGTCGAGTCTCTTGGGGGAAGTGGCGACCATTCACACGAAAGCTACGCACGGATTTTAATGGAGGTAAAACGTAGCGCCCAGAGCTTATTATAATATTGCAAGTTAGATAGATATCACTGTTTCTTAGATCTACATTCCCAAGGTCATTTCATTCTCAGGATCTTAGCTAGTTAACCTAGCTTTAAATAAGATCCTCCTTACTTAAGTAGGAAATATACCATAGATTTATTAACCGATTGGCAATGGAAGAAACCATAAATTAATTTTCACAAATTTATCAAACACAAATCTAATGGGGGTCCTAATTTGAGAGATATCCAATCGTTCTTGGGGAACTGTAAACAACATTGCTGCTTCGCATGCAGGCGCTGCGTCTTCGGATACACTGACAATCTCCCTCTTAAAGATAGCTTTTCAGAGATAATTACTGTTAAGTATTTATGCAACTCGCGTAATTCTTACTAGACTCTAGTGTGACTTAGCCTACGAGCCTGCGAAGCGACATCTTTTGCTAGCTGTGTTCAAGTGCTGCAAGTGGGAGTTCAGCCGACCCACTTTTATGGGCACATTACCACCTTGATAAAGGAAGACATGGACCAAGAAAAAGGCGGGATGGGATCTCGAGATAAATATTTATACCCGTAAGTCAGATCAGAGTAGCGGGTTTTATTGACCATTTATGGTGGGGTGTATCTTGGAGCATGTGGCCTTATGCTTGAGGAGCAACCTTGGCCTTGTCTTCTTTCTTCTCTCGCGATTTCTGCCACCACTCTTTAATGATGTTGAAAAAGGCAAGAACGACACAAACTATCACCACACCTACCGTCGTAGGCACTAGTTCTTATTAGCTCTTGGCAAGCAGTGAGCCAGAGGGCGCAACTCACATAGGATTCGAGTACCCAAGCCAATGTCAGTGTCGGGAACTCTTGAATCTGCAGGGCGAAGAAAGATGTCAGGAATGACAAGGGGGCCAGTTATAGAGTTAGCTGATGTCACAAATCGAGTAGTGCGAGAGACACCAAGTACAAATACAATGGTCACGATGGTGAAGGTCATGATTGCTTGCCCCTGCTTCGACGATTCGATGTTCTGCTGGCTGAGAAAATGTGCCTCTTCGGCATTGGTCTGTTTTTGCTTAAGATCGAGGATGTGTACAAGCTATTCCAACATCATCAGCTGCCCCGTGCATTCTGCTAAGGAGTGAGAGTATGAGGTCAGGATCGCTCTTGCTCACATCGTTCTGGATTTTTAAGGCATGTTTGTCAATGCTTTTGACATCCCTGATGCGCCCGTCTAGGATGGCGTGGAGATTCTTGAAGAGGTTTGCTTCTTCAAGAAGTCCTTTTTGCGTTTGGAAAATCGTCTGTATCATGTTGAGTTCATCACGTATGTCCTTGATCTCGTCGAGCAGGCCAATCTCGCTCCCAATTGAATATCGCTCTTTATCACCGCCCGAAGGGTCAGGCAGTCTTGGATTCTTCATCTTAGATGTAAAAGCGTTGAACAGCCTCGATTCCCTATTTCCCTGAAGCACTGTTAACGAAGTGTCCATTGCTTGCTCAAAGCGGGCGAACATTTAGCCTCGGGCGCGGGGGGAGACTTACTACGTCACCAATTTCATTCTCGTAAATTTCACGAACTTGGAGCCACTTGGTGCGGTATTTGTCGATATCGAACAGCACACCGGAACACTCGTCTATGATCAGCTCGGCCAATGTTAACTCTTTTCTAACACCTATGGGCCACTGTCGGGTCATGAAGCGTCTCTCTACGGCGGCCGCCACGTCGGTCATGTTATATGGGTCGCATCGACTCTCCCTGTCCCACATGTGAGAGAAGCAGCTGATTATAGTACCTGCCATGCTATTTAGTAAAGGGGCTCCATGGGAGATGAAGGTGAACCACGGAGGTAGGCTGGACCTCCGAAGCCTGCGAAGGGCAGTCTCACCGTCCTCGAGAACCCAAAGCCATAGCTGATCAACCATTAGCATCGGAAAGTCTGCTGGAGAGTTTGAGACTTCCGCGAGATCGTCGGGATCTTTAAGCGCATCCTTTTGGCCGTCTGTGGCCAATTTTGAATTTTGGTTCTCGTGGTGGTTGCAAAAGTATCTTGATATAGTTTGGTCATTGTCTCGCACCTCCATGTCCTTTTCTTCGAGGTTGAAGTAGTAAAATCGGTCCAACGTCCGCCGAGTGTGAAGCGGGTGTTTGCAGTCCAAGTACGCTTTGAGGAGGCCGTGATATCGTTCTGTACGCAATGAATAGTCGTCCGGTTGATTGTTGTTTCCATTCTTCACAAGGCGAACAAGTTTCTTTAACTTCAGCCTTTCAAAGTTCATCCCCCAATGCAAATACGGCATCTATCCGCTTTAGTAGCCCTAAAAATCAGTACTGTAGAAGAGGCATAATAGACTCACTGCAAGCATAATTCTTTTACTGCCAATCTCAGGAGATGTAGGTGGAGGAGTCCCTGGTGATGTTAGTCTCTCAAATGGCGCGCTCTAACGTGAATACCAAACTTGCTTGGAGATAAGTCGACACAAACCGGTCGGAGGCATCGCGAGTAGGTTACTCTATCTGGATCACGAATGCGGCCCTTCCAAAGGTCTTGTCTCAAGACATTTGCCACTGTTTCGGGGGATTTGAGGATCTTCGCCATCAGGATCTAGTCTTGAGGTCAGCTCACAGTCCTGGTGGCCAAAAGACTCGTATACTAAAACGGTCTAACCTCAATCCACTCCATCTAATCACAAAGTTAGTCCATGCAAAAAAAAGACGCAGGATCTTTTTACAAACTCGCATTGTTTTCGGGAATGTGAACCCATCTAGCGGCTCTCTCTGCTGCGGGGATGTTGCCCGGTCGGCCGTCTACCAGCAGCTCATCAACACTACTATCGGCTGCCAATATCCTGTCCACAGGCACAGATTTGGAATACCATGCACCTGAAGATCCAATGTCTACCAGTTTGCCCCAAAACCTGCGGTCGACCTGCTTGCACTCGACTCTGGACTCCCTGGTCAGCTGCACGTGTTCTACCAGGAGTTGCTTTATGTCTGGCCGTGCTTTAGCCACCAAATCCGTCGCAAAATCGGCCCCCTTTTCAAGGAGCAGCTGCACCATCACTTTCCTCTCGTTCACTATAGCAATCTCGAGGAGCGATTTGTTATCGCCAGTTTGAAGTCGCATGTTGGCGCCCTTGCCGAGAAGGACTTGCGCTACATCACAATGGCCGTAGCGGGCGGCTAAATGCAGCGGTGCATTGCCAGAGCTGTCCGTAGCATTGACATCAGGCGCGTTAGGTATACCGAGTATCGCTTCGGCGAGCTGGGCATAGCCGGCTTCGGCGGCCACGTGCAGCATCGTAAAGTCTGCCGGTTCTGGCTCTTCCGCGTCGTGCCGCCGCTTCCAGTACGTGGCAAACCATCTCTTCCTGATCTCCGAGCTTTCAGCGAGGAATGAGCTATCCTTAAGTAGGTTTATCAAATCATCAACGGTCTGCGATGAGCGTCGTCCATGCTCCAGCCAGAAGATGATGGGGTATTCGAGAATATCTGTCTTGATGGTGCCTGTAAAAGCTTCGCAGATGTATCGAAAGCAACGATTGAATACTGTCCTATGTAGATCAGGAAAAGGGCCTCTGTCTAGCCTTTCCCGGCAAGTCTGACTAGCTAGGTATTCCTTCACCGAGGCGTGAAGAAGGTATATCCTGTTGGAAGATAGCTGGGCCATCGGATATAGCGTTTTCTCAAGCTTGGAGGCAAGATTTTGCTGGCTGATTTCTAGCTTTTCAATTGACTCGGAGAGCACCGGTACGGCCTCCACAGACAATGGTTCGAATGCTATCTCCGTCAATGACAAAACAGCGGCTATAATCTCTGAGGAGTTGTCGGCCGGATTGCTAAGCATGCTGTCTAATGTTTGGTCTAACATGGTGATGAGGTCCTTGGGTATGTGCCCCTTAAGAATGGCCATGTCGGTGCCTTGCCACTTCTTCACGGCCTCAATGGCGAGAGTGGCCCACACGAAGCTTCCATCGGCTCGGTCCAGGAGAAGTTGCAGTACTGAGCTCTCCATCGATGGGTTTAGTTTCAGCTGCTGAACACCCGTACGAAGGTAGTCAAAACAGATTGCTGAACCAGTGTTCATCTTGATGGCTGGGAGCTCTGTTAGTGCTAACTCAACAGCTGGCTCATTCCGGCTGATCAGAATCCACTTGTCCTTGTTGCGGGTCGAGAGAGCTGGCGGTGGTCTGTTTGGAGAGCTTAAATTCGGTCCTAAGCTCTGAAGTAGGCCCAAGAGCGCGGAATCGCATTGCTCAAGACCGTCGACGACAAGATACACTGCGTTGACAGCAGGGTCGGCGGTGATTTGCTTAATGATATCCCAGAGTAGAGAAGGGTTCCCGAATAACCTCTCTCCGATATCTTGTTGTGTATATAGCCTGGTCACGTACTTTATCATGTCGGGGTGCTGCAAGATTAGTTGATGAAGAAGTGATCGAAGGACCTCGGCCGCCGAGTCTCCAAGGGTTGCATTAGGGACGAAGAAATAGTATGCAAGGAGGCTGGCCCGATGGGGCTCGAAGGTCTTAGCAAGGTCGCGTAGATGCTCGACCAAAAAAGTCGCCAACATTGATTTCCCCACCCCTGGACGTCCGTAGATCCAGAGCGCTCTCCCCTCATCATGGAAGTCTAGCCAAGGTTTGAAGACTTCGTCTTCTAGAATCCACTTCGTTGTGCCTCGAAGAAGCTTTTCCTCAAGGCTCGACACGTAGTAAAATTGCTGCGCGGGAGTATAAAGCGTGGATAAGCATCTCCTGCTCACATCATCCATCTTCATTAGAGCGGCCGCCGAGGACTGACCAGCTTTTTGGATATCTAATACAGGCTAATTTTCAGTATAATCTCATGTCGAGCCAGAAACTTAGGCGGTGCTAACCTTTCATGAAGTCCCGAAGGTTCTGGAGGGCAGCCGACCAGCCATGTGACGAAGGGCTCGAAGGATTAAAAAGGACCGCGTCGTCTTCAGCAGTAATTGGCGATAGAACACGTTTGGATCTTGGGCCGACTCCAGTGTTTATCTTCACTTCACGCTCACACCAGGCTCGGAATGGGCCAGTCCCACGTCTGCGAAGGAGCACAGCAGGTTTGAGGAAGCGAAGGACGGCGTCACCATTGGTCTGCCAGCGGGCAATGTTGGGTGAGAACCCTCCGGGCGAAATCATTTTATGGCCAGTCATTTTTAATGCGACGCTATCATCATATGAAGAACTAGCCATCAAGTTGGAGTCCTGAGGGAGGCTCAATACCTCAGAGGGCATAATGTCCACAATTTCCGGGTCCGGGTCACCAGGCTCGCATGCCTCGAATCGCATCTTAAACTTCACGTCGCGAATTCCTTGCCCGGACGCCTGCACGTCCATCATGATGAGAGAGGCAGGGATGTCGCTTCCCCGCGGAAAGCGAGCCGTGGAGAACAGCGTAGAGTGACCATCTGACGTCGTGGGGTGGGTCCGGCCGATTAATGACCGATTCCCTTTCCATTCACCATTAGAGTTTTTGACCATGTTTGCCTGTTGCTTAACTAAGACGAAGCGGCCAAACGATCTTGCTAGGTATCGGTGACTGAAGAAATGTCGGTACGGCACGAAATGGTATGTTCAGACTCTGGTGAAAAAATTGCGTCTATGTGAATAGCTGAGGGGAAAACCACCTCCGCGAGGGGCTAAGAAGTGGCTGCTTATGAGGTGAAGCCCAGCTGAAAAATTGCACAACCAATCAAAGGTTAGACAACGACAGCCTCGCCATAAACTAATGAGGTAAGATTGACACTCAAGTTTGTCTGGTATTTAAACTACTTCGATCAGGTTTGGGAGGTAACTTTGGGTGCCCGCTTTGGATTCGCAGCGTGTGGGCCGCCCAGCTGAACTGGCCAAGTACCGGTGTGGTCAAACTTGGGAACGCGTGTCGGCTTCACCTTCTTGCGCGGGGCTAGCTAGCAAGGTGACCCAAAGCTCCCACTCTACAAACCTGTATCTCTGTTGGGCTGCTCTATAACTCTCTCTTCTTCGGTAGATGAAAAAAGCACCTGCAATACTATCCAGATTGTGAAAAAGTCAAGCTCGCTTAAAGTCTATACAACTACCTATACCTAGCTTGAGGTCTGATACAACATGGCAGCTAGCAACGAGACTATGTCTATTAATGGAAGCAATTTCGCCAGTAACACTTTCACAGACTTCGCGCCACTTCTGACCCTCTTCGGCGATGAAGTTACCAAGCAGTTCCTCGCCACCTCCATGGGATTCCCTGACACGGTGCTGCTTGGCATTGCACCCATTGGGATCATAACCGTCATTGTCTCGGCGATTCGTGTCGGTGGCAACCGTTTCATGAAAGCGATCATTGGAAGGTGAGTGATCTGCATGTCTCCTTGTTGATTTATACATTTATTTTTCCCTAGATAAGACTAACTATAAAACTATTATAAGGCTTTATTTTATTCTTATATATTTATCTTACTCTAGTTAGAGTATAATACTTATTAGATCTTATATAAGTATATCTTCTCTTATATACTATAAGACTAATACTATTTTAACAGTCTTACTTATAAATTAAATTATAAGATTATAGTATTAATTTTATATTATAGCTACTAAGCTATAAAATATATAATAATAGTATTATATAGGTTGAAAACAAGCTTAAGTACTTAATAAGCTAAGGGTAGTCAGTGGATTTTTCTTTTCGCCTAATATAGCCCTAGTACTAAAGGAACTATATAGTAGATCCAAACCCTAGTCTAACCAGGCTATACCAGCTTGATTTATATAAGTAGTTAAAGGGTACTGTCCTACCTTAGAGAGGAGGACTATCAAGTTATCCATCTATTTATTTTACATTATCCAGATAGTAATTAACTTTATATATTTATTTCCCTAGACAAGACCAACTATAAGACCACTCTATACAACTATTATAGGGCTTTGCCCTATTCCTATGTATTTATCCAGCCTTAGTCAGAGCCTAGCACTTGTTAGTTCTTACATAGGCATACCCTCTCCCCTATATAACACTAAACTTACACTGCTTCAACAGCTCTACCTACGAACTAGATCATAGGAACATAGTATCAGTTCCATGTTATAGCTACTAGGCTATAAAGTATATAGTAGTGTGGTTGTATGTGGGTTGTTCCACACATGCTCTGCTTCCTGCTCCCCATTCTCAATATATCTTCTAGGTTTAACTTTTAACTACATGCCCTATTATAAGGCTATATGCCCAATTTAAGGCTATATGCTCTAGGGCCTTACAGACCTAAAGACCCTTATATCTTCCAAATATTTCACAGTCTTATAAATAGAAAAACTAGGTATATAACTTATTCATTAAATATGGCTAACTATTAAGACACTAAGAAGAGGCAACCTTAGTTGCTTCAATAAACTTACACTCCCAATATGTCCCAAGATTCTCGCATTCTTTCACACATTCATCATTATTCCACCAACGCGCATCTGTAGTGAGAAAAGCACCCCAGATATCCTCCCACAGCATTCTTCCAATAAGGGAGCAAACCTCAGCTTCGATAGCACCATCCTCCACATTCTTGCTCCCTCTTGGGCTCGGAGCAACCACGGGAAGCTTGATCATTTCAGTAATGCTTTCGTCACAAGACAAGCTGGCCTCTTTCAGCCACGAGGGCAAAAGCCGCCCCGGATTGACACATCGAAACTGACGCTCCAACTCAATTATGAGGTGTGAGTCAAGCCAGGCCCGCATCCGCGGACCCAGCATTTCTGCCGATGGCAGCGGATCGACCAAGGTCATACGCAGCACACCGCCTGGCGCGAGCATCTGTTTAACGTTGAAAAGGAAAGCAGGGATATCAACTGCCGGGAGGCTAGAGCATATAGACTGCGCATATACAACATCGATGACACCCGCCGCGACTTGTAGGACGTTTCGGGATACACCTGAGCATATAATGGGACGAATGTTGGGGAAAATGGGCGAGGTAAGTGGCGAAGGCGAGAGGTGGTAGATAATGCCACAGGGATGGAGACCTGCAACATACGAGGTTGTGCCTGTGGATCCTCGCCGTTAGTAAGGAATCTTCTGAGTTCCATTGCCTGGATGGGACAGAAAAATGCTATGGGAAGAATATAATACCTGGACTTTCATACGCGGCGACCACCATCTGGGTTCGAGGCGTGCCAGCTTGGAATCCTGTTGGGTGATCAACTGCATCCCATCTCGGGGCTTTGCGCCGCCGAGCATGCAACGCAGCTAACATCCAGCGATGTTTCATCATATGGATCTCGTCAGGAGAAGAGCGCCCAACAAGGTGGCTCCAGTTCTCTTGAAGGCGTGAAAGAACTAAAAGCGCTGGGGCTTCCGTCATGCTTTCACATTCGCATCGCGAAATGGACATTAAAGACAATGTATCCGGCTCAATACAGTCCTTCGGTGCTGTGGCCGGAACATGGAGTTCAGCATCGCATTTCGCCTTTCCCACTGGGGGTGGAATGTCGTTCCATGTTTGTGGATGATACCACAAAGTTGGTAGCATAGATGTTTGTGGTTTCAGGCCTCTGGCTGTAATTTCCGTGACAGAGATTCCATAAGCGTTGCTTTCGGCCGTCGACCAGCCTTTGCTCTCAATTCTCGCCTCGATACTTCGTGAGACAAAAGAGGAGTCGCCCAGGGGCTGCACGAACGTGGGAAACTTCGTAACGCAGATCAAGGACTGAGAACTTGAAGAGTGGGTCGACTTTTCTAACACCCTAGAGTAAGCAAAATTCCCATTATTCGTTGGTGATACGTGCAGGTTGGAGTGCTGTGCTCACCACTTGGGGATCCAGGAGCTGTCGCAAGAATTAAGCTGGTAAGCGAGTTTGTCGACTCGAAACTGGAGCTCGCACGGGTTTTCGTGCTACTTGTGCAAGATGTCTCGGGACCTTGTTGAGAGAGACTCAAGAGCAACGGCGCTGGTTTATTGGATATAACCCGTTGAGTTCCAACCGTCAAGTCCCTTTTTGCTGAGAAGAGTGGGACGTCGTTCGATGAGGATGGCTGGATTTCTGTCGCTCGAGTTTCCAGGCTACTTGTGGAAGTATCTCGTCTTCCACTATTGGGTCTACGCAGTTCTTTTCTCCTCTTATGTTCTCCCACCGTCTGCTTGTTGGGATCCTCCCAGATAACTTCAAACATGATGACGCGATACCTTGGCCCATGAATGTCGAAGCCGGGGCTGCAAAGCAGCGCATGAGTCTTCAAGTGAGGAGATTGAGGTCTTGCTCAGGCATGGCGGGAAAGCGTGGGGAGGATTGGTGTGGGACCTTTCTAGAAGCTGTTATGCTTCATATGAGGGCTTGGTCATAGATGAATGGCCGGCAAAAAGAGTGGGTTCTGTAATCTGTCAAAACGCCTCCCAAGCCGCAGGTACTACAAACTTTTAGCTATCGATAAGCTTGGCTTGGTACTAGCAAACATATGTACTAGTGCTCATTACTAAAGTCTTTCGTGGCATCGCCATTCTAGAATAGTCGGACGCTGGTTTTTTGCGTCGCCCTCTTTCTAAATTTCATGGTACGATTGTCTCCAATTCCTCAATGATATCACATGTCAAACTGTGAAGTTCGAGCGTCATAGCACTATAAGGGCTCGGCGTTCAATTCTATATGTAAAGCTTCTAAAGTCTCTTCCTAAGGATTGTTGGCGACAAATAGAGTGATCAACTTCCATCATACGTATTAGACTTCGCAAGCAGAATTTGCTACGTAGTCAGGAAATAATGACTTGAATCGAGTCTACTGCCTGGAACGGGTTTCGTCAACTCATTCACGGAATGCACTATGAAGTAGTAAGAGAGATATCGTTCGACTTGACGGCATCGTATGACTTCAGCTTACTATATTAAGCCTCCGTCGGCTGTCATTGCATAGCGGCCTCCACCTCCACATTTAAAGTTTACTAGTGAAAGGGGCAATCAGCCACCATGCGTCTAGACCCTTGGGGTTAACCATGGCTTTACCCCACGTTTGGAGACTCGGGACAATGCCGCTTCTCGCTCGTTACCACACAATTGATATATATAGAGTGAGAGAGATAATGCATCGAAAATCATATATTTCCTATATCATATACACTCTGCTTCTCCTTTCTGTCCCACCCACTAATTCGCCAAAGGGTTGCCAGGATGGAACTCAGCGATCTTAGCGTGCGATCACCAGAGTCCTCCCTGGACAAAGCATCGGACATGTCTGTCCGGAGCTGGGTCAGTAAGCTTCACAACACTATAGAGTCCATAAATGATATGGTAGGCAAGTCGGTATTCGGGCGCTTGTGGAGGCTGAAACAAAGCGGACATGCAAGTACCCCCTTCTACGTCGGATACTCTGGATCTCACGGAGTTTAAGACAGAAATACAGGAATGCAGCTAACCCCCTGGCAGCCGGAAGCAATTGAAGACGCCTTGTTTCTAACTGAACTTCGTGCGGGGTTGACTACTTTCTCGACGATGGCATACATAATCTCGGTCAATGTATGTCAAATCCCGCAAATCACTTTTTCTTTTGGGGAAGTGATGTTGAAAGCCTCCCAGGCTACCATCCTTACAGACACCGGAGGCACCTGTGAATGTAGGGCTGGGCCGAGTGACCCGCTTTGTGAGAACGATTCTGCCTATGCGATATGCCAAATTGGTGAGCCAAACTCTGATTTGAAACGATACATAAGGGGAATACCCGGCATTCGGAATCGAAATGCTAATCAAGTATTCCCTTTAGCAATTCAACGGGATCTCATCACGGCAACTGCCATCTTGAGCGGAATTTCTAGCATCGTCTTTGGCCTATTTACAAACCTGCCCGTCTGTTTGGCGTAAGCCCATCCCACCACGTGCCTTTGGCCTAAAAAATATCAATACCACCAATTTGCAGTCCGCAATAGCCTTCAGTAGCTGACAAGGAACATAATTCTAGGCCTGGTATGGGACTGAATGCCTATTTCGCCTACCAAGTCGTAGGCTACCACGGATCTGGGATGGTATCGTACCGTCTAGCCCTGACTGCTGTCTTCGTCGAAGGATTCATCTTTATGGGTCTTGCCCTGACTGGCATGCGCCAATGGCTGTGCCAATTGATCCCTTCTACCATCAAGACTGCTAGCGGCGTAGGCATCGGCTTATTTCTAACTCTCATCGGCATGTCTTACTCAGCTGGTATCGGTCTCATTACGCCGGGTGGCCCAGACCCGCTTGCTCTTGGAGGTTGCCCGCCGGAAATGTTGGACCCGGAGACTGGAGTCTGCCAGGGAGGCCGAATGACTAACCCGACAGTATGTCCTTGTGAAATATACTCAACCAGATTGGCCTTCCGTATCTTGACTGACTATTGATAGATGTGGCTTGGTATCCTCGCCGGAGGCACCCTCACCGTGTTCTTACTGACCCTGCGAATCAAGTCGGCAATCTTGATTGGTATCGTGTTTGTCTCCATATTGAGCTGGCCGTGAGTGTAGAAACGATTTAGACCAAAGCTGGCAGGGCTTTTAATGACAAGTCCACCAGGCGCGGCACTACGGTCACATATTTCCCATACACGGAGGCTGGGGAATCGCGATGGAATTTCTTTAAGCAAGTCGTTGCTTTCCACCCAATCCAGAACACACTCGCCGCTCAGCAGTGGAAAATTTCTGGTGGCACTGGGACCCAATTCGTTCTCGCGCTTATGACCTTTCTGTATGTTGACATCATCGACTGCACCGCGACTCTCTACTCCATGGCGCGGTTCGCCAGGAAATCGAAACCGACCGATAGGGATTTCCCACGATCGACCATCGCTTATTGCATCGACGCCATGTGCATTAGCTTTGGCGCATTGCTGGGTAGCTCGCCCGTTACCGCGTTTATTGAGAGCGGCTCGGGTATCTCACAGGGGGGTCGTACAGGCCTTACCGCCATCACCTGCGGCCTGTGCTTCCTTATCGCAGCCTTCTTCGCCCCCATCTTTGCTTCTATCCCACCTTGGGCGACTGGATGTTCACTGATCCTGGTAAGATTAAACTTCAGTTACACCTGTAGTTCCTGATGCGCCGGAGTTTGAAGCGATCCTCTTTTGCTTTCCAAATTACTGCTAGTGCCTAACCCGTCTATACAGGTTGGCTGTCTTATGATGCGTCAGGTTGTCGCCATCAACTGGAGGTATATGGGAGATGCCATTCCATCATTTGTGACCCTTGCTATGATCCCATTTAGCTACAGTGTCGCTTACGGGCTTATTGGGTAAGTCTAGCCGCCCAGGTTCGCCACCTGGGATTGTGCGCTTGCAGGATATTTTATTACTTATTGACTCAGGCATCTGCTTACCAGAGATACTTCTAGGGGTTTATTCATGTATACTTTGCTTAATGGTATGCTTAAGTTGGTAATGATTGCCTCGCGGGGAAGAATTCAGCCAGAAAATTACGACTTGAAGGAATACTGGAACTGGAAACCTTCCGGCAAGCCAATAATCCTGCGCGCTATAACTCAAAGTGGTCGGTTCTGGTCAGAGAGCCAAGAGCTCTAGCCTGCTTGGAGAGAAGAGTAGTCACACTGTATATTCTAAAAGGGTATGCGTACTCTTATACTTGACTTTATAAACTGGAGGAGCTATGGAGTTAACTAAATTAATGACTTATGAAGTAACTTAAATCTTCCGAGGTGATAGTTGAAGTAGAAATATTTTAAGCAGTAATGATGGAATAAATATAAAACGGAGTTCTATTGTCGTGAGCCCCTTTTATACTATTCTTAGATGAGTTCTTATATAGTTATAATGCTCCTCGTACAAATGGTTTAAGTGTGACGACTTTTGATGTAGATCTTACGTGGGTATTAAGATGGTTGGCGGGAAACCATGTAAACTAGAGTAGAAATATATGTTACAATAATAAGATCCTAGGAGTTAGTCTTCTCAATGTGTAGGGGTTCTTTCCTTAAGTAGAGAGGGCAGGGAGTGTGGAGCACCAATTGATAAAGGCCTCTGCGTGAGGAGTTCATGTCGAATAAATCTACCACTAATGACTTGAAGCAAGTTGCGTCATCCCGAATGCACCTTATAGGGCAAGAGCCAACAGAGCACGATTTCGAAGAACAGGGCGGAGCGTGTGGCGATATAATGTGCTAGTGCAGCCTCCCGGGACTTTAGCATGCGGCCCCCAAGTATGTGGCTAACTCTTAAAGATTAGAGTAAAGAGAAGCCCTAGGCTTTTCTCCCTATGATTTAACTAATATATTAATAGTAGCACTATTAATATTAGCTTAAGCTATCCCTTACCTATAAAACATATTATTACTTAAAGTAGTTATAGAGAAAAAGGCTTATATTTAAGAAAATAACTTTTAGTGATAAAATTCACTAACTAGCTATAGCTAATAGAAATAGAGCCTTATAATGTTTTTATAAGGCCTATCCTCTATTGTTACTATTAATAGCAGCTAGATACTACTAAAAGGAAATTCTGTCAAAATTCAACCGTATTAGCTGTAATAACAGAGTAAACTATTTCTCCTAGGTTATTAGATGAATATTTGGCTTACACTATTCTTTTATATGCTGGGCTAAATTACACCATAAACCCAACCCCGGATTGTAGAAATGCGTCAGATTAAACACATTAGGTCTAGCATCATATTGTGCTGCTTTTCAGCTCGGATTATAAGGCTGAGATCCCCGTGTTAATACTAGAGATGCCGACTTTTAATTCCTCCATTCTGCACAGGTGACCCGCCACATTCTAGTAAGTGATAGCCGTCCTAAACATGTGAAATGTGCATGATAATGCTCCCAACAGATTTAATATCTGGACAGGTAAGGATGTTTAATATCATTACACTAACAAGTTCGTAGCATATGACGGGAACTCGAGGTTCTTAGTAGACGGATTGCCTCAGAGTTGTGCCATCTTATATGACCTGAACACCGAATATCCGCCTCTCATTGCCAAAGTTTCCCTGCTATAGGGGTGGGGACCCCGAGCCGTACGCAGCTGACGCAATGCTCATAATTCGCCCGTATGGTGCGACCAACACTTTCTCCACTGGTATCCCGTCCCCCCCTGGCACGAACCTATGCAAGGTAATCCGGAACACCTCTTGCTCTGCGTCCCAGGTGTAGCGGACGATCTTATATCTTGTGCGTGGCCCACTGTCTTCATCTGCTTTAGGCTCTGCGCCGGTAGTGTCGAGGAAGAAATGGGTCAGCGCTGTGGAAAAGCCGTCATTGGTCCCGATGTCATAACGATCATTAATCATGTTGAGAACTTCCAGACCCTGCTCACGAACTTGGTCATGGCGGCAGTTCTCGATGATGTGATTCACCAATACTGCCAGATTCTCAGTCACCAGCTGCTGGGGTATGCGGCTGTTGCTCCTCTCCTTTTCGCTTACATCTTGCACTACGTACCTCGCGAGACGGAGCATACTGAGACAATCTGCCGCGTATACCTCCCAGCCGCAGTGCCGCATAATTGATAAAAGAAATATGACGCCAAACCTGGCCTCGATCTGGTGCACCCGCAGGGTGGCACCCTCTATGACATTTCTGCTCCTGGATGCCTTTGTTCCAAGATAAGCTGCCCACTCCCGTAGCTGGGATATGATGATGTTTATATCGTGAAATATTTGGTTCGCATCGGCAAGGCCGCTACCCATTGACTTTGCGGTCTCGACGACCCATAGAATAGCCCGGGAGAAAAATGAGACGAATATTAAGCATGCCTTGGGATCCGAAACCTCATTGGCGGGAAGTGAGACTGGGATGGGCACCGGTATCTTTATGCTTGCTTTCGATACGTCCAACCGGACGCCATAAAGATCCGAGACGGCAACCGTGCGTGCCATGATCATTTCCGCTTCCGTGATGCCCTCGTCGTCGATATCTGCCGCACTTGTCCTTGAGTCTTGCATCACACGATGTTTGATGACTTCGAATCCAGTGTGCATTGCTCTCATATAACCTTCGTGGTTGCCCTGCAAGCCCTCGAAGACGCATTGAAGGAGGCAGTAGAGCAAAAATGTCCGAGGCGCAAGCGGCCTGCTCTGATCTGCAACCTGAGTCCGGAAGAGGCTAATGGCCTTGCTGTAAGATTGCATTGCCGCTCTATAGTCGACATTCCAGGTAGCCAATGAAGAGCTGCCTGGTGCTCGTGAGTACGGACGATTCTGTAGCTGACGCATTGCCAGGTCGAGTGCGCCGATGCTGACGACAAAACGCCGGATACCCTCATTCATGGCAGCTTCCCTCGGGAGAGTCCTTAGCCAGAAGTTGGAATACAGGTTAAAGTTGGAATCATTCTTTCCTGGAGCAAAGTACAATCTAAACCAGTCGAGATAGATCGCGTCGTGTTCCTTCAGGTCACCTGAGCTCGGTGGTGGACGCGGCGGTGGGGGAATGACGGCCGGGAGAATGGTACGTATGCGCATATGAGCTGCGTCGGACGCCGAAAGTTGCACGGCAGATGGATATCTGCATGGAAGCCGCAGTCTTGTGCAGCGGAAGCATTGTGGCCTCTCCTCAGGACACCGAACATGTGCATCCTTGCAAGGGAAACAGCCGGCTCGTCCTCTTGGCGCGCTCTTCCTCCCCCTTCTTACTGGTGGGTCGGATGACGGCTTGAGGCCGGTGAGGCCGCCGCCACTCAGGTCGCTGCCACCCATGGTAAGCTCCGTTACACGGTCGGTTAGATTCAAACGGCAGCGTCTCCGTTACTCTATACGTGTGCGTTATACGCGTGGGCGCTGGAGAGCAAACGATCGAAACCCGAGAACCGAGAACGCGTAAGCCCGTCAACAAGTCCCCCGAGGGGTGCGGGTTGGGCGGGGGCACGATTAAATAATACCTCTTATTGGCGGTGTACACGATCCGTGTCTGTGATTCGCCAAGAAATATAGCACAGGGCCACCATCTCCGACTCGGCCTCATCATGCAGGGGTGTGAAAAAAACGTTTTTTTAAATAAAAAACGTGTTATTTAACAAACACGTA